>CAUYSK010027802.1:0-14878 GCA_963575035.1 Avahi laniger
GGGTAGATGCCCAGTAATGGGATTGCTGGATTGAATGGTAATTCTACTTATATCTCTTTAAGATATCTCCATATTGCTTTCCACAGAGGTTGCACTAATTTGCAGTCCCACCAGCAGTATATGAGTGTTCCTATCTCTCCGCATCCAAGCCAACATTTATTGTTTTGAGTCTTTTTGATAAAGGCCAGTCTCACTGGGGATAGGTGATATCTCATTGTGATTTTGATTTGCATTTCCCTGATGATTAGAGATATTGAGCATTTTTTCACATCATTCTTCACAGATGTCAAAAAATTAATTTTATACTTCCTATGGAACCAGAGAAGACTCCGCATAGCAAAAACAATTCTAGACAATAAAAACAAAATGGGAGGCATCAATCTACCAGACTTCAAACTCTATTACAAAGCTGTAATATTAAAATCAGCTTGGTACTGGCACAAAAACAGAGCCATTGACCAGTGGAACAGAATTGAGAACACAGATATAAAACCATCCTCATATAGCCACCTATTCTTTGACAAAGCAGACAAAAACATACACTGGGGAAAAGAATTCTTATTCAATAAATGGTGCTGGGAAAACTGGATAGCCCCATGTAGAAGACTGAATCTGGATCCACACCCTTCACCTCTCACAAAAATCAACTCACGCTGGGTCACAGATCTAAACCTAAGGAGTGGAACTGTTAGAATTCTAGAGGAAGAAGTTGGAAATACTCTTCTAGACATTGGCCTAGGCAAGAATTTATGAAGAAGACCTCAAAAGCAATTACAGCAACAACCAAAATAAATAAATGGGACCTAATCAAATTAAAAAGCTTCTACACAGCCAAAGAAACTGTCGCAAGAGCAAACAGGCAACCCACAGAATGGGAGAAAATTTTCGTGTGCTACAAATCCGAGAGAGGGCTGATAACCACAATCTATTTAGAACTCAGAAAAATCAACAAGAAAAAATCAAACAACTCTATCAAAAAGTGGGCAAAGGACATGAACAGAAACTTTTCAAAAGAAGACAGAATAATGGCTAATTGGATTTAGCTATACTTTTCTCAGCATGTCAAACAGGGAATGAGGGTGTATGTCCTGATGTCAGTAGGGAAAGAAAGAGGGACAGGCAGGGAGATAGCGAGACACAGAGAGACAGAGGCAGAGACAGAGAGAAAACGTGCTGCCCTGGTTAAATTTAGGGACCTTCCAGGCCTTCACACAGGCTAGCGAGAGCCTAGAGGTCATTTGGTTACATAATTTGGTTACAAAATGTCTCTCATATTTGTACTAATCCGATGTCCTGGTTAAGACCTTTGAGCAAAGCTGAATGGACTCAGTGATACCTAGAATTATACTTTTTTTACAGATCTTACAGAGACAGCTTTTAATATTTCATCATGAGTATATTTGAACTGCTTCTTGGGGAAAGATATAGAGCGTTAAGAAAGTTCTTGTTTCTTTCTGTTTTATTTTAAAAATTATGAATGTGTTAAATTTTGTCAAAAAATTTCCTAAATCTATTGAGTTTATTACAGATTGTTTTTATTTTTAATTTGGTTAATATATAAAATTAAATCAATTGATTTTTTTAATATTTTACCAATCTTAAGCTCTTGGGAAAAAAGAAAATAACATTGTAATAATAAATTATATAATGTTTTCTATTTTACTGTGTTCAATTTCCTTATATTTGTCTTAAAGAATTTTGGCTTCCTGTTTATGACAGAAAGTGATATATAATTTTCTTTTATTATGAGGTAAATATTTATCAGGACTCAGTATCAATGTTATGCTGATTTCACAAAACTATTCGGGAAATATTCTCAATTTTAAATTTGGGAGATCACTTAATATTCTTCCTTAAATGTTTCCTTCCTTATATATTTTTTCTTAAATAATTGGAACTTACTAGTAATGCCATCTGAGCCCATTATTTTTCATGCAAACTTTTCAATTAAAAATTAAATTCTATATAGATATAGGACTGTCAACGTCTCTTTTTTTATATTTCTTTTGGTAGATTTATTTGTCCACAAATTTGGGCTTCTCACCTAAATAAATACATTAGAAATTTATTTTCAAAAACTTATTCACATTATTCTCTTATTATATATTTTATTATTAGTAGTAATATAATAAATTGTATTTGCTTTATTAGTACTTAAAATCTTCTCTATTTTCTTAATTATTTTTGTAAGGATTTATTAATTTTTATACAGAATGTTAAAGAAACATTTTTATATTTATTTTTTTATTTTATTAATTTTTTCTTTTATTATTTTTGCCATTGTTTTTCTTACATTGTTTAAATTTAATCTGCTACGCGGATGTTCAACTCATTGATTTTCAACTTTTCTCTGCATATAAGCTCAAATTTACCAAAAATGTGGCCCAAATTTCTATAGACAGGCAACTGCTTTGTATCAGTTACTAAGTGAGTTTTGAAATATTTTTAACTATGAATTTGAATTTCAGTATTTATCATTAAAATTCATGGGCTTGTTATTGTTGTTATATATATTTTGAAGCTAGATTATTAAGTATATATAGAATAAAAATATTAAATATTGCATTTAAATAGAAACTACCATTGCTATCAAATATCTCAACTTACTTCTAGTAATGCATGTCTTCTTCCGGTGTAACTTCTTCCCTCCTTTTATTCTCAACTTTTCTGTGTCTTTGTATTTAATTGGCTTTCTTGGAAGTAGTATGTAGTTAAAATTTTTCAGTGTGCCAACTATTGCTTTTTATATGGAGTATTGAGTCATTTATATTCAATATAGCAATTGATACATTCAAATTTAAGTCTCCATCTTCCCAAATGATCTATGGGTCTTTTAGACTCCTATCTTGCCCTTTTTTGAACATATTATTTGTGGAATTTATTATTCCATTTCCCCACTAATTACTTTTATTATTATTATTATTATTAAACGTTGTTTTAAGCAGTTTTAGTTTCACAATAAAATTGAGAGGAAGGTACAGAGATATCCCATATACATGCACAGCCGTCCCCATTATCAACATTCCCCGCCAGAGGGTACATTTGTAACAATTGATGGACCTACATTGATATGTCATTATTACTGTAATTCCACAGTTTGTATTAGAGTTTGCTCTTGACAATGTATGTTCTGTAAGACTGGACAAATTTATGATGATGCGTAGAAACTGTCAGTGTATCGTATAGAGTAGCCTCCCTTCCCTAAAAACCCTCTGTGATCCACCTATTCACCCTTGCCTCCATCTAACCCCTGACAACCACTGTTATAGAAACTGTTACTGTTTCTATAGTTTTGCCTTTTCCAGAACATCATATAGATGGAATTTTAAAGTATGTAGCCTTTTCACACTGGCTTGTTTCACTTAGTCACATGCGTTTAAATTTCTTCCATGTTTTATCATGGCTTGGTGGCTCATTTCCATTTAGCACTAAATAATATTCTATTGTCTGGATGTACCGCAGTTTGTTCTGGTGGCTGCCGGGTATTGGCAGTTATGTTGAAACCTGCTATAAATATCCACATGTAGGTTTCTGTATGGACATAACTTTTCAGCTCCTTTGGGTAAATAATGAGTGCAATGTTGGATTATATGGTAAGAGGATATTTAGATTTGTAAGAAACCACCACGCTATCTTCCAAGGAGGCTATACTTTTTTGTGTTCACCAGCAATGAGTGAGAGTTCCTGTTGCTGATATCCTCACTGTCAGCATTTGGTGTTGGCAGAGTTCTCAACAGGTGGGTAGTGGCATTTCAGTGTTGTTTTAATTTGCATTTCTCTGAGGACATAGGATGTGGAGCATTGCTTCATATGCTCATTTGCCATCCGTATATCTTCCTTAGTGTCTATTAAGGTCTTCGACCCATTTTTTTATTGTTTATTTTCTTACTGTTAAGTTTTAAGTGGGTTTTTTTTTTTGGATATGTTTTGGATAACAGTCATTTATCAGATCTGTCTTTTGCAATATTTTCTCCTAGACTCTGGCCTGTCTCTTCATTATCTTTTCAGTATTCTTTGCAGAGAAGAAATTTTTAATTTTAATGAAGTCCATCATATTAACTCTTTCTTTCAACAACAAAGTTTGTGTCTTTGTTGTTGTATCTAAAATATTATCACCAAGTTGAAGGTCACCTAGATTGTCCCCTTTGTTATTGTCTAGTTTAATAGTTTTGCATTTTACATTTAAAATCTGTGATTCATTTTGAGTTAATTTTTCTGAAAGATGTAAAGTCTGTGTCTATATTTATTTTTTTGCATATGGATGTCTAGTTATTCCAGCAGTATTTGTTGAAAGGACGAACGTTGCTTTATTGCCTTGCCTTAGCTCCTTGATTAAAGCCAGTTGACTATATCTATGTGGGTCTATTTCTTGACTCCCTATATAGTTCCATCAATTTATCTGTCTGTTCTTTTACCAATGCCACATTGTTTTGGTTATTGTAGCTTCATACTAAGTCTTAAAGTCTGATAGTATCAGCCCTCCAACTTCCTTCTTTCCCTTCAATATTACATGTTTGCATTTCTGGAGGATCTGTTACACATGCCTATTTTTCTCTTTATTTTGTCTTTTGGTATGCCTAGGAATTTTTCTTGAATGATAGAAATTCTGAGTGGTATTTTCCTCCAATAAGGTGATGTGTTTGCTTTTTTCAAGTAGTTACTACACAAAAATATCACTTGAATTTGGTCAGTTATTGAGCTAATCTAAAGATAGGTTCCATTATGGTGAGGATACATCTTCATTTGGTTTTTACTTATTTCTATGGCGAGGTCCTTCAGGGTTGCAAATCTGTAATTAGAGGTTTTCCAAGACCTATCCTTCCTGCACATTCTTAGAATTAAATATTTTGTTTTCCAAGAGACTGGAGAATTCTTTCTGAGTGTCTCTTCCTCTTAGATACTGCTTTCTAACATCCTTTTAAGTCTCATTACCTTTTTTTAACTAACCATAAATTTCTTGAGGGATAAAGTAGCACGGGATATTGGACTCGCCTAATTACCTTTCCTTCCTCTCATGGATTTTGGCCCGTTCATGCTAGCTACATTGGTAAAACTAAAACATTATTTTGGGTATTTTTAAATCCATTTCTCTGGTAGTTTTCAGAGGGAAGTTTGGTCTGATATAAGCTTAACATTTGGAAGTAGATGTTACACAATTTTAAACATTATTCTCATTACCAAAGAACTCCAGATAGATGAGAAATAAATATATTTTAAGATCACCTAATTATCTTGTGAGTAACATAATTATATTGTACTGAGTTTGTGAGGATTTTAAAAAGCAGACATTTGGCTAAACATACATAATTTGAATTTACGCCAAAGGACTTTTGGTTCTGGAAAGTGGAAAAGTCCCAAAAATGCATTATTTCCCTCAAGCAGTGAAAAAAAAGTGAGATATTCTACAAAACTGTGATGTTTTGAACCTCAAAGAGAACTGGGGTTTCAACGTTACCTAAAGAATTAAAAGCCAAATGATGATAAGCTCTTTCAAGGAAACATGGTGCTCAAAAGAATTTAAAAATCTTGGCACAGCACCATAAAAAAAAAAAAGAAAAGAAATATCAGCCATATATGTGGGTAAGAAGAATCAAACAGTAATTTTAACACATCTTTAAAGGCTGAATATGGACTTGCACGACAGGTCAGGATCGCTGGATGTCCTGGACGTCCGTGTGTGTCCAGCGACTCTTTCCACCAGACTTTCCTGAATGCATGTAAGAAAGACAATGGGCAGAGCAGGACTGAAAGAAAATTCCTCTGCTGTGTAGACCTGCCAGAACCTCAGAGTGGACCAAAAAAATGAAAAGAAATGTCACAATGGTCTGTTTCCTGCACTGATACAAAAAGGCAGTTGTCTCCCTAATGCTGTAATTTTTGGAGCTGTCAGAAAGAGTACACTTGTTTTCTGTCTTGTTTTGTTTCTCAGGTTTCCCTTGATCATTGCTAATATATAGGAATGAGATTGCTTTTTGTATATCAACCTTATAACCTGTGACCCTGCCAAATTCATACTAATTCTTAGAGGAGTTTTTGTAGATTCTTTGTAATTTTCTACATAGACAGATATGTTCTCTATGAATTGAGATAGTTTTATTTCTTCTTTCTGATTATGCCAGCTCTACCAATAAGACTACTGGAGACATTCTTTATGTCTCTTTCTTGCATCTTCATTTGATTCTTTCTTATAATTTCTATTTTTCTGCTGAAGCAACTTATTTGAACATGTTGGAATATTTTATAAAAGCCTTTAACGTATTAATTATAGTTCCCTGTCTGATAGTTTTAACATTCTCTGGTCAGTCCAGTTCTGCTTGGTGTTTTGTTTCTGAGCACTGTTCTATTTCTTGTCTGTTTCTATGCTTCATGATTTTTTGTTGAAAGCCAGTCACAACGTAGAGCACTCAGATAAATACTCGCTCTGCTTCAAAATGAGCGTGTGCTTCCTTCCGCCAGGGTTTTGCCATGTGGTTTTAGGTTCATCTATCTAGGAGTTGTGCTGTACTTACAGTTTGTTGTTGCTATGGTTACCTTCGATGAGGCAGAGGCTTCAAGTCCCTCCAGGGATAATAAGCATTTGTAGTCTAGGAAACTCGCCACAGGGGCTCCCACAGTGTCTGTGCTGGGCTTGGCTTTGGGTCTTCTCTTTGAGCTGCTCCCCACAGAGAATCTGTTTCTTACTGCTCTCCCAGATATATTCTATTGTTGGTTTCACTCGATGCTTGTAACTGTGGTCACTGAGGTGGAAAAGGAACCTTCTCTGATGCCCTGATGAAGCTTCAGGCTTACAGTCAGGCATCGTCAACCTGGGTTTCCAGGTCTGGACTTCATAAGACTTTGTCTCTTTTCTGGATGTAATATTGGGCTTAGTATCTACTCCTACCCTTAAGCTAGGGGTAGAGTTTTTGTTTTTCTCTTTTTCCTCTCTCCCAGTGCCAGTGAGTTTCCACTATTTCCTCACCCAGTGTTCTCATAAGTTTTTGTTCCTCTTCCTTTTGCAGATTATGGCTTTTCTTCCCTCTGGTGGGACAAGGGAGATGTGCCTGGGTGTAGTTTTTGCAGTGGCTGCTTCCAGCCTCTACTAGCAGCAACTGCGGGATGCCTGTCCAGGATTCTCCCCAATCTTTCCTATGAACCTCTATGGGTGAAAACTCATCTGGAAAAATCCTGCAAGAAGGAATAGCACCACCTATATCAGTGCTCAGCAGGGGCTGCATACTTCCTGCTAGCTGACACTGAACACTGACATTAGCTAAAAAGTTCTAGCTAAACCTTCCTGTGGGCTGACTTGGTGTTTGATGATGTCTTCCCTTGGATGCAAATGTGCAGGTCCTATTTCTCTCTCCATACCTCTGTCTCTCTAGATTTCGGGTTACTTGTTTGTTCTTGGACATTAATTTTCTGAGAGGCCCAAGAAATGTGGATAATTTGCAGTTTATCCAGTTTTTTGTTTGTTGTGAGGGTGGAAGTGACAAAGATTCCCTCTCTCTGGCCTGACACCCCAGTCCCTGTTCTCTAAAAGGCCTTGACAGTGGCCCAAAAAGACTTGAATGAAAACTAACATAACTTCCAACAGCTTACGGCCACATCCCGAGGATGACCCTAGCTTTCTTAAAGTATTAAGAGTTTTCTCCCTGCCTGAGAAAACTCAAGGCTGCCAAAAGCATTTATTATTTGCTCCAGCTGACACATGAAGACAGGGCCCCTGTCTCCCAGCCTCTGTGGAAGGGCAGGCGCCTGACTCCCATGGGTACCAGTTAGCAAACCCAAATGTGTTTCACGTGGACCAACCCCCTTCTTACTTTTTGTAATCTTCTACATCCCTGATGCCACTGGTATCTGCCTGCTCCTCTCTTTATGCCTTTGCTCTCCCTTTAAACACCAACTCGCCTCTGAACAAATCAAAGTGTTCTGTTCATGCTGCTCTTTTCCCCATTGCAATGGCATATTGCTGATTAAATCTGTCCCTGATGCTTTGACGTCTGGCTATAACTTTGACAGCACAACTATCTTTCCAACTCTCTATGTCTCTGAGCTGAAACTGAAAGCCTATATTGTAACATGGGTTTATTGATGCTTAAATACAGTGCTTTTCCTGTTTGCTAGTTAATCCTATATTTCAGTTCAAGTGTTCTTTACTATCCACTCACAAACAGTAGTAGGCAATGCTCAATAAATTAACTGTGTCACCATTGCAGCCCCAAGTCATAAGAGATCTGGTTTCTGAGAGTATCTCGCTCACCCACCAGATAATAAGCAGATGCAAGTGGAACTAAAGCTTTGAATTACTTCTTCTTATTCTATATTGTCAGTCTTCCTAACAATGTCACACAGTAGAAGCTGAACGTCATCCCTAAACTTCCCTAATATCATTCATTTTCTAACTAATACAGAAAAAGAATGCTTTATACTTCTCAAACATAAAAGAAAATGACTTTTGTTTTATTTCCAAGATCTGTCAAGTTCAGCTTTCCAATCCAATGCAGAGGAGTTATATCTCTCTGCATATTTACTGAGAGCCTAAATCTTAGACTTATATTTCTCACATCTGAGTGGCTCTCAAAAGAGCAGTGGTTGATGAAGTAAAATGCCACATTCAGTGACGGGCAAATATAGCAAAATGTTTTCAGGGAAGTCAACTGAAATGCTTGCATTCCTGACATGATCACTCTGAGGTTGGAAATATAAAGTTAATAAAAGTACAGTGGAGGGTGGTCTGCCATGCACTTTGTTTTATTTTATCTGAGTGCAGCCTGGCCTGTGCAGTTACAATAAAGTACTGTGCTTCTTCCATTATAAATTCCAATTTACATGAGTTTATAACTTAGCACTGAGAGCTCAAGATGGGCTCCAATTTCCAAGACAGCATCAGCCCAGGAGCAAGATTTAAAATGGCTTGTCTTTGTTATAGAATTCAAAAGAGGGAAAAACTGAAATAGAAGTGTTCTTAACTGCATCCCTTTTTTCTGATAAAATATATACCTATAACTAAAATATGTGCTGGCATATTGAATGCAGTATTGCAAGTCATTTCTGTGTATTGTGTGCTGCAGGGCCCTTGAATATGTTGTTAAAATAATAGCTTGTATAATAATAAAGCTCAGAATAGCCTGAAACACTGTCAATGGAAAAAATCTTACTTTTCTCTAAATCCAATAGCATAATAGCTCATGAAAAAATAAGATAAGGTGACATATTATAAATAATGTAATTGTAGTTTCTCAAAAATCTATGTACAGCCATTAAAGATAAATGATATAAACACATTATTAGAGTAAAACATCAAGCTTGAATAAAGAAAGTTTAATTCTAAAAGCAATTCTATTCTTCCATGAAATGAACCACAGCTCTCTAAATTTGTGGTGCCCTGCATGCAGTTGGGATTAAATTCTGTTGAAGGGCTCAGGGAACCAGGCTCTGAACATTTTGGTAATTAGACAATACAGTGATCAAATCTGCAGAGCAAAATAAAGTCCACCAAATCTATTTCTTATGTGGAATTCAAATTATTTTAAAGACAAGGATAAAAATATTAACTGATATGAGTTCATAATTACTCATTTAGGAATGGATTTGGTTTTTGAACCATTTGAATTCATTTAAAATATTAAAAATTTCTCCTGTTTATTAATCTCATTTATGAGACACTGCAGGTCTGTTTGCTGTCTTTGTGTCTGCCTTTCAAAGATATATGTTGAATGAATGTCCAGACAAGCCAACGTCTTTCAGGTGTCATGCACTAATTTATCTAGAAGCATGTACTTGATTTCCTTTTCACCATCTTAGTTATTTCTCAGATACCTGGAATATGTTCTAGAAGAATCATGCTGATAACTTTTAGCCCTGAATGAAATACAAGCACACTGAGAGTGGAGGCAAGATGGTGGACGAGAAACACTTCCAGCCAAAGTGTCTCTGCAAGAAGGAAAGATTTTAGATGAAAGTGAAAAAAAAAAAACAAACAGGCAGATAAACATCGATCAGATGAGAGTCGAAAGCAAGGGTGCCTGAACCTATAGGAGACTCCACGGAAAGAGACTGCAGAGCAGAACTGGAAGGAAAAAGGCATCAGCAGGGTCTGAGCCCCAAGAGGATTGGAGATGAGGACAAGGGGAGATGGAGCGGTTAACTTTCCCCTCCTTTGCATCTCTGATGGCTGGTGGGCTCCCAAGCTGCTGGAGAGACCTGCTGACACCAGCCCAGAGACTGGCTCGGCCAGTGTGCAAAAAGCCTCTTGCAGACAGGACACTGGGCTCCCAGCTCCCTGGGGACACATCTTGCCCCACAGACCCAAGCCGATAGGCAGGCACCATATTGCGTCACTCTCCCCTCGGCTGCCAAGAAAGACAATTTAGCCACCACCCTGAGGTATCCACAGGGAATGGGACCTTTCCTTTTGGGGCCCTGTAGTGGACTGAGAGGCACTCAGACTGTGAGCTTCCTACCTACCGCCCTCCCTGGTGCTGTTTGCCTGATGACTCCAGCAGAGCAGGGCAAACCCCGAGGTGGACAGACATTGATCCCACTTGGGCACCTCATGGGTGACTTGGGACCAGCATTCTTCTCTCTGGCAGGGTCAGGGATTGATCTCCAGGGTCCCGGGGACAGGCCTGCAGGCCAGATCCTGAATACCCAGGTCTCGTCGTATTGCAGGGGGGCACAGAAGGGGTATTTGTGAACTAGTTTACGGAGGTGTGTGTGCCTTCGGGGGCAGATCAGAGTGGGTCCCAACTGCAACGTGATCAAGGGGCAACTCTCCTCCCACAGGAGGGTTTTACTCCCAGCTCAGGCCGTGATCCTGGACAGGAAACCTCCTGGCTCACATCACAGTCAGGTTGAGCTCCCCTGGCTTGAGATACCACAGAATAGGGGAGGGTGGAACGAAGCAAGGCCTGTTCCAGACAGCCTCACCTCCACACACATGCTCTCTGGTTGAGTGTGGCCATTTTCTATTATTTGCATTTCTATTATTTTCATTCTATAGATTGTCTATTCCATTGATTATTTCTTTTGCTGTGCAGAAGATTTTAGTTTAATTAAGTCTCATTTGTCTATTTTTGCTTTCTGTTGACTTTGCCTTTGAGATCTTAGTCATAAATCGTTTGCCTAGGCCAATGTCTGGGGCTTGCATTTAAGTCTTTCATCCATTTTGAGCTAATTTTTGAATATGGTGAGAGATATGGGTCCAGTTTAATTCTTCTACATATGGATACTCAGTTTTTATAGCATCATTTATTTAATAGGGTGTCCTCTCCCTAGGCTATGTTTTGGCCTACTTTGTCAAAGATCAGTTTGTTGTATGTATGTTGCTTTGTTTCTGGGTTCTCCATTCTGTTCTGTTGATCTATGTGTCTATTTCTATACCAGTACCATGCTGTTTCAATTACTATAGTCTTGTGGTATACTATGAAGTCAGGTAGTGTGATACCGCCAGCCTTGTTCTTTTTGTATAGCATTGTTTTGGCTATTTGGGCTGTTGTGAATTTCAGGGTTTTGTTTTTCCTAATTGTATGAAAAAATGACACTGGCATTTTAATATAAATTGCATTGCATCTCTAGATTGCTTTGGGCAGTATGGTCATCATAACAATATTGATTCTTCCGATCCATGAGCATGGGATGTTTTCCCATTTGTTTGTGTCATCTAAAATTTATCTCATCAGTTTGTTATACTTTTCTTTTAGAGCTCTTTCACCTCCTTGGTTAAATGTATTCCTTCCTCCTTTTTTTGTTTTTTTTTTTTTTTTTTTTTTGTAGCTGTTGAAAACAGGATTGAGTTCTTAAATTTGTTCTCAGCTTGGTCATCATTTGTATGTAGAAATGCTACTGATTTTTATACATTCTTTTTGTATCCTGAAACTTTATTTTTTATTTTTTTATTTTTTTAATTTCAATATATGGGGGTATAAATGTTTAGGTTACATATACTGGCTTTGCCCCATCCAAATCAGAGCTTAAAGCATGTCCATCCCCCAAAAGGTGCATACCACAGCCATTAAGTGTGAATAGACCCATCCCCTGTTCTCCCCTCCCACCTGCCTGACACACGATGAATGTTACTACTATATGTGTACATAAGTGTTGTTCAGTTAATAACAATTTGATCATGAGTACATGGAATGCTTGTTTTTCCATTCTCGTGATACTTCACTTAGTAGAATGGGCTCCAGCTCTATCCAGGATAATACAAGAGGTGCAAGATCACCATTGATTTTTGTGGCTGAGTAGTACTCCATGGCATACATATACCACATTTTATTAATTTACTCATGTATTGATGGGCACCTGGGTTGTTTCCACATTTTTGCAATTGTGAATTGTGCTGCTATCAATATTCTAATGCAGATGTCTTTTTTATAGACTGTCTTTTTCTTCTTTGGGTAGGTGCCCAGTAATGGGATTGCTGAATCAAATGGTAGTTCTACTTTTAGCTCTTTGAGATATCTCTATATTACTTTTCACAGAGGCTGTACTAGTTTCAGTCTCACTAGCAGCCTATGAGTGTCCCTATCTCTCCACATCCATGCCAACATTTACTGTTTTGGGACTTTTTGATAAAAGCTATTCTCACTGGAATTAAGTGATATCACATTGTGGTTTTGATTTGCATTGGCGTGATGATTACAGATGTTGAGCATTTTGTCATATGTTTGTTGACTATTAGTCTGTCTTCTCTTGAAAAGTCTCTGTTGATGTCCTTTGCCCACTTTTTGATAGGGTTGTTTGATTTTTTCTTGATTATTTTCCCGAGTTCTATATAGATTCTAGTTGTGAGCCCTCTATAGGCTGTGTACAATGCAAATATTTTCTCTCATTCTGTAGGTTGTCTGTTTGTTTTTGTGATTGTTTCCTTGGCTGTGCAGAAGCTTTTTAATTTGATCAGGTCCCATTTATTTACTTTTGTTGTTGCTGTGATTGCCTTTAGGGTCTTCTTCATAAATTCTTTCCCTAGGCCAATGTCTATAGGAGTTCTTCCAACATTTTCTTCTAGAATTCTTATAGCTTCATGCCTTAGGTTTAAGTGTGTTATCTACCATGAGTTGATTTTTATGAGAGGTGAGAGGTATGGATCCTGTTTCAGTCTTCTACATGTTGCTATCCAATTTTCTCAGCAACATTTATTCAATAATGATTCTTTTCGCCAGTGTATTTATCCTGAGACTTTAATAAATTCATTTATCAAATCTAGGAGCCTTTTGGAGGAGTCTTTAGGGTTTTCTAGGTATAAGATTATACAATCACCAAACAGAAGTAAATTGATTTTCTTTTTTCCAATGTAGATTCCTTTTATATCTTTCTCTTGCCTGATTGTTCCGGCTAGAACTTGCAGTACTATGTTGAAAAGGTGTGGTAAATGTGGGGATACTTGTATTTTTCCAGGTAAGAGGAAGTGCTTTCAACTTTTCCCCATGAATGGGGAAATATAATGCCGTCTGTGGATTTGTCATATACGTTTTACATTATTTTGAGGTATCTCCCTTCTATACCTAGTTTTTTGATGGTTTTTATCATCGAGGGATGAAGAATTTTCTCAAATGCTTTTTCTCTCTCTATAGAGATGATCATGCCATTTTTGTTTTTAATTCTGTTTGGTGAAACACATTTATTGATTTTGTTGTGTTGAAACATCCTTGTATCCTGGAAATAACACTTGATCATGGTATATTATCTTTTTGTTGTGCTGTTGGATTTGGTGTGGTGATTTATTTATGTATTTATTCATTCATTCATTTTTATAGAGATCCTGTTCTTACATGGCTTACTAACCTTTGGTTATGGATTTTTACATCTATGTTCAAAAGGGATATTGGTCTGTAGTTTTCTCTTTTCATTTTGTTCTTGCCTGGCTTTTTATCAGGGTGATACTGGCTTTTTATTGATTCAATCTCATTACTATTTATTGGTCTGTTCAGGGTTTCTATTTCTTCCTGGTTCAGTATTGGAAGGTTTTAAATTTCCAGAAATTTCTTCATTTCCTCTAGGTTTTCTAGTTTGTGGATATAAAGATGTTCATAGCAGTCTCAGAAAATCTTTTGTATTTCTGTGGTATCAGTTGTAATGTCTCCTTTTAATTTCTTTTTTTTTTATTTTATCATATTATAGGGGTACAGATGTTTAGGTTATGTATGTTGCCCTTGCCCCCTCCACCAATAACATCGAACTTCAAGCGTGGCCATCCCCCGGATGGTACGCATGGCACTCTTTGTGTATCCATGTACTTGTCCCCTCCTCCCCCCTCCCACCTCCCCCCTGCCTGACATCCAATAAATGTTATTCTTATATGTGCACTTATGTGTTGATCAGTTAATACCAATTTGATGGTGAGTACATGTGGTACTTGTTTTTCCATTCTTGGGATATTTCACTTAGTAGAAAGTGTTCCAGCTCTATCCAGGAGAATACAAGAGATGCTATATCACCAATGTTTCTTCAAGCTAAATAGTACTCCATGGTATACATATACCACATTTTATTAATCCACTCATGTATTGATGGAAACTTGGGTTGTTTCCACATCTTTGCAATTGTGAATTGTGCTGCTATGAACATTCGTTTGCAGGTGTCTTTTTCATAGAGCGACTTTTGCTCTTTTGGGTAGATGCCCAGTAATGGGATTGCTGGATCAAATGGTAGTTCTACTTGTATCTCTTTAAGGTATCTCCATATTGCTTTCCACAGAGGTTGCACTAGTTTTCAGTCTCACAAGCAGTGTATGAGTGTTCCTGTCTGTCCACATCCACGCCAACATTTATTGTTTTGGGACTTTTTGATAAAGGCCAGTCTCGTTGGAGATAAGTGATATCTCACTGTGGTTTTGATTTGCATTTCCCTGATCATTAGAGATGTTGAGCATTTTTTCTTTTTTTTTTTTTTTTGG
>CAUYSK010027804.1:0-25419 GCA_963575035.1 Avahi laniger
CATGCCTGTAGTCCCAGCTACTTGGGAGGCTGAGGCAGTAGGATTGCTTGAGCCCAGGAGTCTGAGGTTGCTGTGAGCTAGGCTGACGCCACGGCACTCACTCTAGCCAGGGCTACAAACCGAGACTCTGTCTCAAAAAAAAAAAAAAAGAATATCTTGGGTTATCTAATCTTGAGGTGAAATTCACTGAGAATCATTGTGAATCTTTTAAGTAGCTCTTTCAAGTGGCAAAGCTCCAGCTGGACAGGTTACACCACATGAACACAGGATGCAAAAGTTGGGAGAAGCAGGAGGAATAACAGATCTGCGGTGGTCAGAATACATTTCTAATTTTCTAATGTATGACTAATGTGGAGGATCCCCTATTCAAGTCATTTTTAGGAATTACATTTCCTAACTTGTATACCACTATGTAACATGCCTTCTCAAGTCATACATTTAGTGAAACAGCACTGTTATTTGAATTGTTCTGAATCTATAGTGCACTTTGCCTCAACTTAGCTCAATATCTGTCTATTATGCAAAAGTCACTTCTCAGATGACACAGCATTTGAAATGCCATTATGGGAATAAATAGTTGCATTTGATTTTCTTATTATTTCTGTAATGCATCAGTGGAAAGCTGTGGTAAAATATAATAAGATTTAATCCCTGAATAAAGAAAATTATTTCAGCTACTGTACCTTGTGTCTTAAGGAAATGCTAATTCATATTATTAAGAGGTACATTGCATAGCTGTCTCAAGAGTAGAAGATATTTTTTTCACTCTGGTTAAATAGATTACATTTCCTGAGTTAAGAAAACACAAAATGACAGCAAAGAGATTTGGTTTTAAGTTTTTAGATGTTAAGGAAAAGAAAAAAAATGGAAATGCAGGGAGTTTTGCTATTTTTATTTTTTTGACAATAGGAAGATGTGAGAACAATTTTTTTTCTTGGAAAAATAAATTTGTTTCTTAAGTTTTTATACAAAAAACATCTAGGAATCTTCAAACATAAAGAAACATTGCCCAAACTAATGGTTCCTGTATCAACCCTCAATAAAGGCTAAGAACATTACATGAGTTGTGCTTCAGTGAAAGCAATTCTTTGCAGAGCCGAGATAATGTGGTAAATGTGCTTTACTGTCTGATGGTTTAATACAGAAATGGATCTTGGGGAATCAAATAAATGGATGTCAGCACACCCTCTAGACTCTTTCAGTATAATGAGTGAAATGAAGCTTAAGATTCTACCAAATTTCTGTTGGAAATTCAGTTCTTCCTTGGACATGCAGGAATATGGAAGGGTTGTCTCAAGTAGTCATGGCTATATGGTATATCTCCTGTAACTGAAATTCTTTGATGTTTATACCTTGCAATGTAGTCTCAGATCCATTTCCTTGGTATGAATGAAGATATCCATTTTTGATTTGTTGCTCCTACACAAAATTTTGTTCTTGTTGATAGTCACAGAAAGCTGAATATTCACAAAGTAAATGAATGAACTGGAAACAATCTCATGTTATCTTTAAGTAAATTTACAATGTAA
Organism: Avahi laniger; assembly: GCA_963575035.1. Classification (NCBI taxonomy): domain Eukaryota; kingdom Metazoa; phylum Chordata; class Mammalia; order Primates; family Indriidae; genus Avahi; species Avahi laniger. The sequence goes on from CAUYSK010027804.1 coordinate 1,530, forward strand.
AAAACCATAAATTTAAAAATTTATAGTTCAGCAATTTATAATATAATTATAATTTCTTCCAAATTTAATGCTAAAAAAATTAGACAACATTATCTGGTTTTCTATGTTGGAAATTTGAGTTGATTCCTCTAGATCTCCCTGCAGCCAGTGTTTGTAAATCATGGTCATCTGACTGTCTGACTGAAGGTACCTGTGCTCATTCATGGAGACCTATGCTTCCTCTTTCCCCAACCCCTTTTTTCTCCAGGAAAAAAAACATGATCAGCATGCTCAGTTTGTAAGAAATCCAGAAATTTTTGGTTCAGTAACTGGTAGATGAGATGGAAAAGGAAGGGAGAAGAGAAAGTTCAGAAGCAATGCAGATGTTTTAAATATGCCCTATATCAAACACACCTCTATATCCATTATTAATCAAACATAAAATGCATACATAAAGTCATGATTCTAACTGCTTAGCACAACTTATTTATCTGTCTACCTAGACATGCATATTCACATGATGCAATATATGTAAAACATTGCACGTAATTCTTTCAATTGGCAGATTTCATATGGCTTCACACATACAGCATACAATTTAACATTGATTAAACAAAATGTCAGTATATTGTACTCCTTTGCCACTAACTGGAAGCTAGAATGAAGTATATATTCATGGATGGCCCTTTGTCCCCAGAAAAGGGACTCGTATCATGTCAACAGGATTGGCTCCCTGTGAACGTAATGTGTTTGGGTTTTGGTGTTGAAATTAGATTATTATCTCTAAAATAGGTTTGTCTCACTTTATACTCTTAAAAATGAATTATTTAAGTTCTTGAGACCAAAGCAAGCTCATTGAAAGAATCCAAGTGGATTCATTTCCATGTGTTCTATCTGCAGAGTGAAGGAACATCGTCTGGTTGATGGTAATATATATAGGTCTTAGAATTCATGTACTTTATTTTCTTTATTTGTGTTTGTAAGATACAGCCAGTTAGATTAAAAGATGAAGATTGGGCTGTATTCATATGTATGTGTCTCACTGTACTGCGAGTTCTTTAAGGGCAGACTCCATAACGTATATGACTGTTTTCAGAACATTATTTTCATAACATAGGGTCTCCAGAAGTGCTTAGTGACTGAATAAACATTGGTCGGGACAACAGCATAATTAATCTGATTTTTAAATGTGACTTAACAACCCATAGGAATGGCTCAGTCAAGTTAATTGATGTTCATCAAATGCACAACAAAAACAGTGAAGTGACTTATTTTGTTCCATGACAATTATTCATAAGGCTTTCTACTCATCTGAATTAAAGTTTCAATCAATATTTCAACCAAAATATTAATTAGGGAGTTTTACTTTCTTGTTGCTAGTTCATTTTCTTTTTTTTCCTACTACCTGGTTTTTGAAGATTACCCTGATCTCAAAATCATTTACTACTTCATTGAAGATTCTAGATGACAAACCCTTGATTGAAAAATGCCAACGGAAGTTAGTTTTTCTTATTTCTAACATACTTGCAGAGCATTAGAAACCTGAGATTTCTTTTAAAAAATTTCAAGTATATTTTCACAGAAACTCTTAAAGATGGATCAAGATGATTACAATGTCAAAGTCATTTTAAAATTCTTTATTGAATTCTAGTTAACCTGAGGATTCTCGTCAAATGCCAAATCAGTTAATTGTTATATGTTCTTACAAATTTCCTTTCTGAGTTAGAATACATTGACTTAATTTTAAAATTTCTTATGAGGTGGACAATTGGTGAATATTGGTGATGTTTCTTTACAGACATGGTTATAGTATGGTTATGTGGGAAGTGATGTGTACAAAAATTGCAGAATATTTTGTTTTTTTATGCTTAACATCTGGGAGTGAATGAATTCATGGCACTGACTTTCAGTTTGGAAGTAGAATCCAGAGAGAAATGCATTGATGTTTTGTTATCTTAAAAAGGAGAATTGGGGCACCTTCAAATAAAATAAGATAGAATATGTAAATTATTTATAAACCAAAATAAGCAAAATCATTCATCTTTGTGGATGTTAGTTGTGGCAGTGTCAGGAATAACAGGGTTTCCCATCAGTTTATTATGTGATTAAATAACAGAGACAACATTGCCTCATGGTGAGAGTATAAGCTTTAGAGTTATACAGCATTGCTTTTAATTCTCAGTTTTCCCTCTTATTAGCTCTGTCCACTTGCGTAAGTTACTTTTTCTGCATCATGTAAAAGTTCTATAATCAACGGTAGTTATTGTCATTAGCTAAAAAATGACTAAGAGTTTTTCTGGAATATTCAGAATATTTCACTCAGTATTCGTGTTAAATATTTTTATTTAATGTCAGGCTGAATGTTTTGTTGGGGTTAAGTCTTTGTTCTGTGATCTTTTCTGCTAAATTAGCCAGATATTATTTATTTTTGGTGAGGAGAAAAAAATCCACAAGGCTTAAAGATTAGAGATGCAGGCATTTGCATGCTATAATTTCATTTTTGTTAGATGTTTTAATAAAAGAGTTTTTTCTCCTAGCCTAGAGGCATGGCTATTCCTTTTAAAATTTTGGTCATATATTTAGGGAGATAGTGCAGAAATTGTGACTGCATGGTCTTAGAAGTGCCCCCTATTGGTCAATGCATCTTGGGACATATTCAGATTTGGGTTATAGACTATAATGCCTGGTTAATTTTACATAATGGAGGCAAGTAATATTAAATGTGAAGAGTAGCAAGATCCTGTGGTTTCTTTCCTTTTCAATTTTTTATGGTTTTTGTATACCACATATAAAGTAATCAAGTCCAAAAATACATGCTTAATCAATTTCTGAGATTACATTGAGCCTTAGCTATTTGATTTTGAGGTCAAAAATCCCAGCTTTGCTATTTTTTAGCCATGTTACCCTGCATGAGTTACTAAAATTTTCTGAACTTAATGTCTTCATCTACAAAATGTTAATAATAGTCCCACATTGTTTTTAAGTTTTATCTAGACCTTTATCAACTAGATAATGCATGGAAATGCTTGGTTCAATTCATGGTCTGTAATACCTGTTCAGAAAAGGATTGTCTCTGAATGAAGTTTTTGAAGACTGAGACAGCAAAACACCAACCAATAGTTGTTGAGTTGACCATATATTCTATGTGAAGTAAAATGTTGGAAACTATTACATACATTTATCTCATTTAATCCACATAGCTATTGTGTTAAGTAGGTCTCATTACCTTCATTTAACAGATGAAGAAACTGAGTATCAGGCTAGATGAGTAACTTGTTAAGTCACATAGCTAGTGGCTGATAATGCTGAAAGGTTGTGTAGTTTGTCTATTATCAGAAACTAAAAATTCAATTCTCATAGAATATACTGTATTCCAGGGTCTGTGTTCTTTGGTATCACCAAAATATCTTCACAGTTTCCTATTGATCGATGTATACCTTCATATGTTGAGCCTGTGTGCTTTGCTTTAGCCTATATAACTGCTTGATTTAAGGCTGGTAAATATGTATCTGTCCATTTTAACTGTCAGAAAATCTATGCCATTGATTTTCTAATTAGCAGGTATAGTAAAGAGGGATATGATTTACACAGGTTATTTTGCAGTATTATTGTTTAACTTCAAGAAAAAAACATGTTCATTTTATATGCATTTAATAAGCAAAAGACCAATGGTATCAGATTTCTTCATATCCTCTTGAAAAGACATTAAATGTAACAGATTTATTAATATTTTTCTCATTAAATCACATATGGCTTTACTCTATACAGACATAAGATCTTCATGTCTGTAACAGAATCAGACATGGCTGAAAGATGAAGTTATTTATAGATGCCGGAGAATACTAATAATATGGCTCCCAAGAGTGGACTTGCTGTTATCTCTGTGCTCTCCTGCCAAAAAGCTTGTAGGGAGGGCACAGAGAACCAGAAATCCTGCAGCTATACCAATATGACAACTCCAACATGATTTGAAAGTAGAGGAAAAGGAACATTATTGATTTTTAGATATTCTGATATGTTAGTTCCAGCCTTGGTCAAATCCAATCTTTCATCAAAAATGGAGAATCCAAACATGAAGTAAGTTGATTTGTCATTCTCCCTCCCATGCATAGCTAAATTTGTATTTTCTATTTGAAAGTGGCTGGTAGGTAATATAAGGCAAATATTTTATTAACTAGAAAAACTTTTATATACAGAATGCAAGTAAATTTGGTGTTTAAAACAGTATTTAAGCTTGGAAACCTTCAAATAATTTTACTTAAAGACTCAAGATAAGCAACACAAAAAATAGATTGCTTTTATATTTCAGGTTATAGAGAGCATAAAAATAAAATTGCCAATTATTCCAGAGTTTTTCCTTTAAAGTTTCATGGATAGTATCCAGGAATCAAATTCCTTAAACTTTTGCTTACTTCTCATTAAGCAAAATTTAGGTAGACTCAGGAGAACACAAAGGTGATCTTGGCACTTTGGAGTTTTCTCTTCCAGCCCTTGCTCTGTACCAGTCACATACTCTGCCCAAATATCAGCAAATGGTGTTATATCAGCAAGAAAATAGGAGCAATCCAACATAAAGTCGCTCAAGTTTCTGCTCCACTACCCATAAATTTATCTGGTTCTGTATACTCCAGTTACAGAGGGACACATGTCAAGGCTGATCCATTGTCTGGTCCTCTGTACCCCATTCCCTCCCGCCACCTTGAATTTCTTATTTCATCCATGATCATTTGCTCTCTTATTATTAATCCCTCTCTCTTCACTAGCTTTGTTTCAATTTATAAATATTCACTCAACAAATCTTTAGTAAGAATCTACTCAGTGATAGGCTCTTTTCTAGGTACTGGAAGTAGAGTATTGAATGAAATAGACAATGTCTGCTGCCATGGAAATTAAATTCTGGTGGGAAGAAGAAGAGATAAGTATATAATATAGCAAATGGTGATAGGTACTATTGAGGGGTCCACTGTTAAATAGAGTGGTCTGAAAAGGCTTCACTGAGAAGGTGATATTTGTGCACAGCTTTGTACAAAGAAGGTAAGAATACGGAACATGTAGATCTGGGGGAGGATCGTTTTAGCTGAAGTAACACTAAGTATGAAGATCTTGAGACAGGCACATGCCTGCCATGTGTAAAGAACGAGCTAGTCAAAGTGACTTGAACAGTCAATGAAAGGAGGAATAATAGGACAGGAATTCAGAGAGGTAAAGAAGGTAGTGCATATCATGCAGAGTTTTGTAGGCGATTAGGTGGGCTTTAGCTTTGACTCTAAGAAGTCGTCATTGGAGGGGTCTGAGCAGAGGAATGGTGGGATCTGGCTTGGTTTTTGTCAATATCTTCTAGGCCATGGAAGAGTGAGGGCAGAGCAGGTGGATCAATTAGAAGGCCAGCACAAAATTCAGGGGGGGAAATAAGGTTGGCTTGAACAAGAGTGGTGATGGTGGAGTTGGTAGGAAGTAGTCAGAATATGGATAGTTTTACAATAGAGTCGATAATATTTGGTGATAGATAGGGTATATGGTATGAAATTGTGTACTCAAGAATGACATAGCCTTACTGGGACTTCCATTGTACAGGTGGGATATAGAAAGCTGGAGAAAGAATCTCTTTCATCCTTACAACAGCTAAAAAGGCAGATGATCCACAGATTCACACCTTTTCTCGAATCTTTCAGAGAAATGAGGTTGCAGAGCAACCACTTTCTCTGAAATCTAAGTAAATACAGATGTCTGCAAGGAGATACAGGACACAAGTATTTACTTACATGAGGAAGATCTGTCAGACACTGTAATAAGAATTTAGCTAAAATCGTTAAGGAATTGGTAAGGGCTGAATGTGGGCTAGAAGGGAATATAGAACTCCTGAGTTCCAAAGTTATTAGAGAATTTGCAATCACTCGTAGGCTGTCCTCCATAGATCTCACTGAGCACTCACCAAAAGATTGGTGGGAGTCTTAAGAATTCATTTCTCATGGAGGGTGGGGCATGGAGGGTGGGGAAGAGCAGCTGCCTTAAGGAAGGGACAAAATATCCCCCAGATCTTTTTCCGTTATATCATTGTAAACTTCTGAGAGTGTGGGTGGGGTGTGGATGTGGCAACAAACTTCTGAAAATTGTGAAAACCATTTCATTGGGGGAAGGTAAAAGAAAAATACTCTAACCTTGGGGAAGTAAAGGAGTATGTTTTTTAAAAATTAGAAATAAAATTTAAAAGTATAATAGAAACAATTTTGGGCCTAGGGAACTAATAGAATTCAATAACCAATAACTAAAATTGGGAAGCTGTAGGCAGTATAGGATTGATAAGGATAATCAATTGTTTTTTTGTATACATTAAAAAACTCCTACTCAAATCCTACATCTCTCTGTTGACTTGCCTGTGGCCTCCTTTAGTTAGGCTTCTACCAGACTCAACCAAGGGCTGTTATTAAATCCTCTACTTCACACTTTATTGTCTTTAGGAGGTGGTGACGGTAGCCACTTTCTACTTCATCCTATGAAGCTGGTATTACCCTTATACCAAAGCCAGACAAAGGCATTACTAGAAAACTACAGATCAATATCTATCATGAATATAGATACAACAGTCTTCAATGAAATACTAGCAAACGAAATCCAGCAGCATACTAGAACCATAACCAAGTAGAATTTACTCCAAGATTGGAAGGTTGCATCAACATAATGAAAATCAATCATTGTAATACAACATATTTACATATTGGGGGGAAGCATGGTCATTTCAATATATGTGGAAAAGTTTCAATATTCTAAACTTTTTAGGATAAAATCACTCAGCAAACTAGGAATAGTGGAGAACTTGATCAATCTGATAAAGGGCTTCCTTGAAAAACCCAAAGCTAGCATCACACTTATTAGTGAAAGATTGAAAATTCTTCCCCTAAGCTCAGGAATAAAACAAGGATGTCCACCTTTCACAATTATATTCAGCATTGTACTAGAAGTTCTAGTCAGGAAAATTGGCAAGAAAAAAAAAGGCATGTAGAATGGAAAGGAAAAAGGAAAACACATATTCACAGATAACATAATTTTATGTATAAAAAACCCTAAAGAATTCACAAAATAACTAATAAGCAAGCTCAGCAAGATTGACTGCAGGATACAAGATTAACACAAAAATCAATTGCGTTTCTATAAACTAGCAGTTAACAATCCTAAAATGCAATCAAGACACAATTTCATTTAAGGCATCAGAAGTAATAAAATACTTAAAAATAAATTTAACCAAGTTTAGTTAACTTGCTAAATTAATGCAGCCTTCCAACATGAAAAGGTTCCCCACCCCTGCCCTAGAATATTCTAAGACCACACCACCTGCTGTGAAAACAAACCAAAACAGAATACCAGCCACTGTAACTCCAGTTTGAGAGTGAAATCCAGGTTCATGCAAATTTACTCAATGTACTTTTCCTATATTCATTTTTTAAATGTACTGATTAAATTTTTGCTCTTTTGAAATACATCCACAAAATGATCCTATGCTTGTATACATAAACAAATTTGCCTACCCACTTGTATATCAAAATGGAGCTTTTTAAAAATATTTGCAAAATGAGTTGGATTAAAATATTCTAAATGTCTATCAAATGTGTTCCAATCAGATATGGTAATAACAAATGTCTGGCTATGACCTATGAAAGACAGCTCTTTATTCTTATACCACATCTTCAATTTTCCCCTATTTTAAAGCTCCTCTCCATGGTTCCTTAGAAGTTCACAAAATTCAGAAGTAGTTGCATTCAATCCGAATGAATAAGACTCTGAAGATTTATGATGGGACCATATGACTGTATAAAAGTAAAGTCACATAATGATGATTTTCCCTGATTGTAAGAAGATGCTTTTTAGAAAATCAGTTGAACATTTTTTTCCCTCCCCATTTCGATGTAGATCATCACTACTTTAGTTATAGCTTACATCATCAGGATTTGTATAGAAAAAGAAAAAACACAGCTTTGCTTGGGAGTCCTCTCAGTGATTATTTACTGAACGAACAACCTCAGTGGGGATAATTTTAACCCTAGCTTTCCCAAAGAATTAACAATTTTAAAATATACGTAGCCTTTAAGTCCAGATGCATTAATTTTATGACTATTTATGCTCAGTGTAAATACTTTTGATTCAAGGTAGATCTATCCAGAAGAAATTGATTTCAGATGGTTTTATATAAAGTCTTCATAATAATTGTAATATATAAGGAAGGATGAGGCAGAAGAAAATTAAGTCTCAGCCTCATAAAACGACTTTTGTTTACAACAAGTGTTGAATAGGGTAGCACAAATTCCTCAAGCAAAAAGTGCACAATTTTATGATTTTATGATACTGCTTTACTGTTGGAGTTTATTTTGGGCATCTTTGATTTGATTTTCTTTTTGAGAATCTATTTACAGAGAAGCAAGAAGCCCTTGATGTGACCAATTTGTTATTTTCCAAAATATCTTAGTACATTTTTGATATGGCGGTGATTGCCTGATTGACTCCAAAATCTGCTGTAATATGCAATTTAATTTCTCTAGTACCCAGATTATATTTAACATTAAAAAATGTCACACTGTTTCTGAGTTTTTAAAGAAAGAAGAAAGAGTTCAGCCATAAGAATTTCTAAAATGCATGTCTTCACCTGTTAGGATGTAAGTGTAGACGCAAAACCACTCAGTTGTGAGACATATGCCCATGTTTCTAATCTCATGGTCTTTGCCTCTCTGCATGTAAGTTTCTTCTTTCATAAAATAAAAAAAAACCTATACAGCATGGCTCATTTGAGGGTTAAATTAAAAATTATATCAAAGATCATTACAAATGAACCTTATTATATGAGTGTTAGTTATTGTAGTCATTTTTTATAATAAATATTTTATTATGAGTTTAATGTTTGTTCAGCCAGAAAGTAATTTCTACTTTCCTTTTCATATGCAGTTTTTCTTTTATTTTTCACCTAAGCAAGTTTCCAAGATATGGTTAATTTCTTTCTTTTAGATTAAAAGTCAGCTTTTCACAGTGGGATACTGCTAATAATCTGCTTTTTCAGACAGAATCCTAGCCTCACTCATCTATTTGAGTAATTTTTAGGTGAGTCGACATCTATGTTTGATACAACCAACTGCTATAAGCACACATTCCTTACAGATTTGTAGTAGAATCCCAAAGTCAGAGGAGGAAATATTAAATAATTAAGCTTGTTTTTCATTCAGATGCCGTCATTTAATATAATATTTTATGGTTTCTTATTTGATGTAGTAAAAGATTCTGCCATACATTAACAGATCCTAACAACTTTTGTAAAGGATTGCTATAAATAATTTACTAAAAGAATACTACAGAAAGACATTTTTATTGAATTTTTTTTGATCTTAACATCAGTCAATGTGCATAATGAGATTTGATATGTCAAAAAAAATTGTAAAACAGTTGATTATTATGCACAAAAGGTAGTCCTAGATTACGTCAAGAATCAAATCAAAGCAGTAGTCAAATTTGATAAATTTAGGAGCAGATGAGAAAAAAAATCACAATTTTATGAACGTACAGTTGGCATAGCGAGGTCTCTAAAGCTAGTATGGTTTTTGAATAATGCTTTTATTTCCCTGCATTAAGTCTTACAGAACACAATATTTGTCATTTTTCTCAATTTATCAATTCTAAAATAAAACCTTTCTAAACAAGCAAAGCAAAAACTTAGATGATATTAGCTTTTGTGTCAGGAATGAAGAAAGTGATATTTTATAATTGGCTACATTTTATTTATGTATTTTCCAAAATTTTTTATTAGCATGTTTGTATAACTTATAATAACAAAGTGTTGATAATAAAGTTTCTCAATATGAGCATTTTCAATGTGGTCTATTTTTATGGTATACTAATCAGAAATGCACCACCAAATAACATTGACATCTTGGATCACGTAAACAAATTTTGAAGCTTTGAACCTCTTTGTATCTAAATGAGGTGGCATCTGTTGAGATGGGTAGAACAATACTCTGGATGGTACTGTTTGGTTGCCTAGCAATCAGTTACCTGATGTGTTTGGGGAATCAGACAATGAGCAAGAATTCTGACAAAAGAGAGAAGCCACAAAATCTTTTACAAAAGCTAAGCTCATGTACAATAGCATCTGTATTAGTTTCTGCCTGTGTGTATGAAGTATTTGAAACAGTCCAGGAGTACCTTTGGATAATCTGCACTATCAATAAAGAGGGATCTGGTAATGGTTGTATCGAATTGCTCATATGATGTTTTTGGAAGATAGAGATCACACTCTAGGGAGACTTCTAAAAATCCAAGATGTCCAGTGCTTATAAAATGAATCATAATGACCTTCGTAAATGATATTTTGTAAAGATATTCTTTGGCATTATTCTTAGTAGAGAATTTCAATTTTTATGAATGATTACCCTTAACTAAGCAAGGTAAGGAAATAAACTATTTTCCACTCAGACAATGGTAGAAAACATAATTGTCATAAGTAGGGCATTGATAATTTGATTTAAACATGTCACAATTTTTAAAAGGAAAGGTTAGAATGAATACTTATTGCTTTTGATTAATTCCCATTATATAGAGTCCTTTTACAGAAACTTTGTGACTTCTTGATATCATAGTTTTGTGAGAGAAATACTGAAACCATCTAACATGCTGCCAATTGTACTATTATTGCATCAGAATTAGGGTGATGCTAAAATTCTTAAACTGGTTTCTATAATATTAAGCATGAGCTACAATTCAATCTTTCTTCTGGCAATGAGTGGCTAAGGGATAGCTAAATCTAATGCAATAACAGCTCCTCCTCCTTATAATTTTCTTTGCAATAAGGCAGGGTAAAATAAATAGATAATATAAAAAATTGACATATACAATTTTCTGTAAGAACAATCATGGAAAGGTGGGTGTATAAAGCAGTACTTAGCAAAATCTCTACTCCATAATATCTATATAAACATACTATGAAACAGTTCCACAACACAGGCATTCCCTCTCATTAATATTAGACTTATTCACATTTAAGTTTTTTAATGTTTAATTTTTTAAACATTAATATTTACATTAATATTAGGATTGTTAAAAGTGTGATAACACTCATAAGTCATAATTTTAATAGTTTTAAAGCATACAATTCAGTGGTTTTTAGTAGATCCTCAAGGTCGTATAACCACCACCATTAATTACAGAATATTTTCATTATCCTAAAAAGAAACCCCATATTTATTAGCAGTCACTCTCCTTTCTCCCCTCCTGCCAAGCTTCTGGAAAGCACTAATCTACTTTCTGTGTCAGTGGATTTGCTTATTCTGAATATTTCAAATAAAAGAAATAATATATAGTATTATATATTTGGTTTCTTTCCTTGAGCATAATGTGTTCAAGTTTCACTCATGTCGCAGCATGTATTGGTGCTTCAATCCTTTTCACACCTGACTAACTTTTCATTGTATGGATAAACCATATCCACTCATTGGATAGTGGATATTTGGGTGGTTTTCATGTTTTGACTATTATGAATACTGCTACTATAATTACTTTTCTACAGATTTTTGCATGGACATATTTTTCATTTCTCTTAGTTATATACCTAAGAGTAGAATTACTGGATGTTTACCCTATGTTTAACTTTTTGAGGAACTGCCAAATTATTTTCCACAGCAGTTGCACCATTTTACAGTCTTACCAGCAACATATGAGGGTTCCAGTTTATCAACATCATTCATACTTTATTTTCTGTCTGTTTTTTCTTAATAACCATCGTATGGGTGCCAAATGGTAGCTTGATGTGGTTTGATTTGCATTTCCCTAATAACTAACGATAATGAGTATCTCTTCTTATGCTTATTGGCCTTTCATATATATTCTTCAGAGAAATGTCTATTTAAGACCTCTGCTCAGTTTTAAATTGGGTTGTCTTTTTGTTGTTGAGTTGCAAAAGTAGCTTTGCAGTTGAGTGTTGAAATCAGAATACGTGATTCCTTCATGTTTGTTCCTCCTTTATAAGATTATTTTGGCTATTCTGGGTCATTTGAAATTTCATATGAATTTTAGGATTAGCTTGTCCAAATGTGCAAAGGAAATAAAAAAGGAAGTTAGAAAATTGATAGGAGTTACATTGAATCTGTGGATCAATTTGGGGATTATTAACATATTAACAATGTTAAGTCTTCCAATCCATGGACACGGGGTATATTTCCATTTATTTAGGACTCCTTTAAATTCTTTCAGCAATGTTTTGTGGTTTTCAGTGTACAGATCTAGCACATCCTTGGTTAAATTTATTTTTAAGTATTTTATTAATTCTGATGCCTTAGATGAAATTGTGTCTTGATTGCATTTTAGGATTGTTCACTGCTAGTTTATAGAAACATAATTGATTTTTGTGTTAATCTTGTATCCTGCAATCTTGCTGAGCTTGCTTATTAGTTGTTACAGTTATTTTGTGAATTCTTTAGGGTTTTTTATACACAAAATTATGTTATCTGTGAATATGTGTTTTCCTTTTCCTTTCCATTCTAGATGCCTTTTATTTCTTTTTATTGACTAATTTTCTTGACTAGAACTTCTAGTACAATGTTGAATATAACTGTGAAAGGTGGACATCCTTGTTTTATTCCTGAGCTTAGGGGAAGAATTTTCAGTCTTTCACTAATAAATATGATGCTAGCTATGGATTTTTCAAGGAAGCCCTTTATCAAACTGACCAAGTTCTCCTCTATTCCTAGTTTGCTGAATGTTTTTATCCTAAAAAGTTTAGAATATTGACACTTTTTCCGCATATATTGAAATGACTCAATATGTAAATATGTTGTATTACAATGATCGATTTTCATTACGTTGAAGCAACCTTCCAATCTTGGAATAAATTCTACTTGGTTATGGTTCTAGTATGCTGTTGGATTTGGTTTGGTAGTATTTTGTTGAAGACTTTTGTATCTATATTGATAATAGATATTGATCTTTAGTTTTCTAGTAATGCCTTTGTCTGGCTTTGTTATAGGGTAATACCAGCTTCATAGAATGAAGTAGGGAGTGGCTACCATCACCTCCTCCTCCTCCTTGAGTAGTTTGAGAAGAAATGTTATTAACTCTTTTTAACAGTTTGATGTAACTCAGCAGTGAAACAATCTGTTCCTGGGGTCTTCTTTGTTGGAAGTTTTTAAAAAATATTATTATTCAATCCCTTTATTTGTAATATGTCTACTCAGATTGTTTATTGCTTATTCAGTTTTTGGAATGTGGGCATTTCTAGGAATTTGTCAATTTATCTAATTTAATTGGCATATATTTCTACATTGTATTTTCTTATAATCCTTTTTATTTTTACAAAGTTTGTAGTAATATCCCTACTTTCATTCCTGATTTGGGTAATTTGTCTTCTTTTTTCTTGGTTCATCTACTTAACATTTTTCAATATCGTTGATCTTCCCATTTTTCTCTATTTTTGTATACACTCTGTTTTGCTTGTCTCTTCTCTAATCTTTCTTATTTCCTTTTTTCTGCTCTTCGGGTTTATTTTGCTCTTCCCTTTGCAGTTTCTTAAGGTTGAGAGGTTGACTTATAGTTTTGAGATCCTCTTCTTTTTTAATTAATTTAATTTTTCATATTTATTTTTTATTGTGGTAAAAGTACACATAAAATTTGCCATCTTAACCATTTTAAGGTACAGTTCAGTAGTTTTTATGTAGTCATACTGCTATAAAATAGATCTTCAGAACTTTTCATCTTGCAGTTATAAAACTCTATACCCATTAAACAATTCCTTCTGTCCCTCTTTTCTCAACTCCCAGTAGAACCACCGTTCTCCTTTATTTTTCTGATGAAATTGGTACCTTATATAAAGTGGAATCATAAAGTATTTATCTTTTTATGACCAGCTTATTTTACCTAGCACACTGTTCTCAAAGTTCATCCATTTTTGTTTTTAAGGTTGACCAATATTCCATTGTATGGATATACCACGTTTAGTTGCCCATTCATACATCAGTTGACATTTGGTTTGCTTCCACCTTTTGGTTATTGTGAACAGTGCTGTTATGAACATGAGCGTGCAAATATTTTTTGAGTTCCTGCTTTCAGTTCTTTTGGATATATAACCAAGAAGTTGGATTGCAGGATCATATAGTATTCTATTTTTAGTTTTTTGAGGAACCCCCACACTGTTTTCCATAGTGGTTGTACCATTTTACATTTCTACCAATAGTACACATATCCTCACCAACACTGATTTTATTTTATTGTTTTTTTTATAGTAGCCATCCTAATAGGTGTGAGATGATTGTGGTTTTAATTTGCATTTCTCTAATAATTGGTAATGCTGCTTATATGTTCATTGGACAGTCATATATAATCTTTAGAAAAATGTGTATTCAAGTCTTTTGCCCACTTTTTCATTGAGTTGATATTGAGTTGTAGAATTTCTTTATATATTCTGAATATTAACCTCTTATCAGGTATATGATTTGCAGATAGTTTCTCTCATTCAGTAGGTTGCTTTTTCACTTTGTTGATGGTTTTCTTTGATGCAGTGAAGACTTTAGGTTTGATATAATCCTGTTTTTCCGTTTTTACTTTTGTTACCTGTGCTTTTTCTGTCATATCTAAGAAATCATTGCCAAATGCAATATCATGAAGATTTCTCCCCGGTTTTCATGGGAATTTCATAGTTTTAGGTCTTATATGTAGGTCTTTAATCCATTTAGGTTAATTTTTATATATAAGGTAAATATCTAGCTTCATTTTTTTGCATATGATATCCAGATTTCCCAACACCATTTGTTGAAGAAATTGTCACTTTGTATTGATTCCTGGCATGCTGTTTTAAGATCATTTGACCATATATGTGATGGTTTATTTTGGCTCTCTTTATTCTATTCCTTTGATCTATCTGCATGTTTTTATGCCAGCACCACATTGTTTGGACTATGGTAGTTTTGCAATGCTTTGGAATAGGAACTGTGAGTCTTCCAACTTTATTCTTTTTCAAAATTACTTTGATTACTGGGGGTCCCTTGATACTCCATATGAATTTTAGGATGAATTTTCTATTTCTGCAAAAAATGCTGTTGGGATTTTGAGAGATATTACATTGGATCTGTAGATCGCTTTAGGTAGTATTGATATCTTAACAATATTAAGTTTTCTAATCCATGAACACAGGATATCTTTCAATTTATTTGTGTCCTAAATTTCTTTCAGCAATGTATTGTATTCTTCAGGGCATATAAGTATTTTACCTCTTTGGTAGTTTTATTTCAAAGTATTTTATACTTTTTCATACTATTATATGTGGAATTATTTCTTGATTTTCCTTCTGGAATATTCATTGTTAGTGTATATTTGGTTCCTTTTTATAATCATCTTTAGTATTTGGTTAAACATATCATAATTTCATCCATTAGACATGATTTTATTTTTTCAACATATTTAAAATGTTTTAAATCTTCATCTGGTAAGTCATTATCTCGGCTTCGTCAGAGAAAGTTTCTACTAATTTCATTTTTTGCTTTGTATGGGCTTTACTTGTACATGCCTTGTGATTTTTGTCGAGAACTGGACATTTTGAATATCATAACTATGCAAATTTGGAAATAAAATTCTTATTTGGGTTATGTTGCTGCTTGTTATTGTTTGTTTAGTGGATTTTATGAACTAGTATTGCAAAGTGTGTGTTCTTTGTTATGTTTGGCCTCTGAATCTTCTGTTAACTTAATGATCAGCTGGCGATTAGACAAATATTTCCTTAAGTGGCTGGAGTTAAAATCTCTCAGTCTTTCACATGTGCTGTGTGTGTGTGTGTGTGTTTGGGGCATGTCTTCAACATTAAGCCAAGCAGTTTACAACTCTGCCCTATCTTTCATTACTGTTTGTGCGGAGCCTTAAGATCAGCCAAGGGTGAGAATTTAGGGCCTTCTCATGTCTTTCCTTAGTATGTGCTGTTCTGGACATGAATATGGCTTTCTGGACTTCCAGCGAGATGCTGGAGCTCTTCAAAACCCTTATTCCTCAAAGTATCTGCTTCAGCCTTTCCTCCCAAGCTTCTTGGTTAGTTTATTGTTTGCCTCAACTCTTACCTATTACCCTTAGGCAGCCATGACTAATAAAACTTGCTTGTAAATTTGACGAATGCTCCTCCTCAGATAGTCACCTTAGTGCTGCAGAAATTCTGAGTTAGGATAAAGGCAAGCCCTTTCATCCAAGGATCCACCAGACAGGTTAACTGAATAACCACATTCTTTGTGAATGACGTCTTTTCTGTTCCCTCTGGCACTGCCATTTGTATAGTACTTGGAAAGTGAACATTATCTTTAAGGTTATATTTGAGCCAGATGTAATGGGAGCCAGGATTAGTTAAAACACCACAAAGCTCTCTGTTTTTACCAAGATTCTACAGTATTTTCTTGATTATGCATTTACATAGTTGCTGCAAGGTTCTGATTAATTTCCAGAATTACAAAACATTGGTTATGACAGATATTGTCTGTGTATTTATTGGCTTTATGGAAGCATAAAATTTTGAACTTCCTTACTCTGATATTCTTATTAATAACACTCCTTTTAGAATTTTTAAAGTAATATTAAATATCTACTAATAAGAATCCAAACTAAAGTATTAATATCTTTTAACATAGTATATATATGTATTATAAAATAAAGTGAAAACATAATCTACGTGACGCTCCATGCCTTGATCCCTTTTTATCTCTCACTAATTAGAAATATAACAATGTACTTGCCATCTGGTTATAAATGTGTATGATTTTTCCATATAATGTCCCCCTTTAATTCTCATAGAAAGTATATTTACAAAGGAGAAGAATACTCATAAATGTTTAGAATAACCTGGGGTCAAATGGCTAGTAATTGGCTAAACTGGAACTACCTATAAGTTATACTTTCCCCAACACTATACATTTAAAAATACTGTGAACATGCTTGGGTGATAGATGCGTAGTGGGAGAATCATTTCTCTAATGAAGTTCATGGAATTAATGCAGATCAATTCTGATATTTTACCTCAGACTATCATCTCAGGGGGATACTAATTAGAATAATTTCTTAATGTAATGATATAAATGGGTTCTCCAATATTTCAGGCTTGTCTCTGAGGGAAGGACTTGACTGAAACCTTTGATGTTTTATAATCAGAGAGGCTTTTTGATCTTTGCTTGGTTATACAAGCATGATATCCCCCAGTCAATAATAATTCTATCATATTAAAATCACTCTCTTTTATTCTTGCTGGTCATCAAAGAATATTTTTGTTAGCCAAATTAATTGCCTGTGGTATAAGTGCAACCAAGGGATTAGTTTCTGTGAAAGGTTTAAAAGCTGGTTCATTATCTAAATTTCAAGTATATGTTGGGTTACATTTGTTTAAGCCTTTATTTTGATCTTTGGAGGAAAACAAAAGCCATATCACTAAAATTATCTTTAATATTGGTCAGAGTTTGGAGATACCAAAATAAATAAAAAGTCTAGATGGCCAAAGAGAACAGAAATGTCCTTGCTTTAAAAGTATGCTATTGATATTTGAGTTGTACAGGAAATGAGATATCTATGACTATTATCCTGAAGACCATTTACTGAGCAGTGTTTTGAATCTCTATGATAGCAGTAATCAGAAGTATTCTTCTGTGGAAAAGAACTTCTGGATGGACAGTGGGAAAAAATGGGCTTTAAGTTAAACACTTTTGTCTTGATTTGCTAATCTGTTTTAACTGTTCAGAGGATTATTGTAAATATCTTGGACTAAGTATGAAAGATATTTTAAAACATATAAACTGAAACAGACATAAAATTATTCTATTTACCATACAACAATAAGTTTAATAATCTTTGGAGGAGTGTAGCTACATGTCACATCAGGTATAGATGTTGGGAGGAGGCCCCCTCGTGGCTCCTTCTCTCATAGTTGTTCTGCCATCACAGCCACTTTTCTAGCCCTGTCACTAGAAAGGGGAACAGAAAAGTCACAATTCTTAGAAATGTTCCTTCTAATTTAGATGATATGTATACTAAAGCATGTATTACAATTGTAAAGAATGTATATTCATTAGGAATCTATTTACAAGGAACAGAAATTAAAATTGAACTATTTTAAGCAAACCAGGAGTGTTTGAGTTACATAGACAAATCTCAAGAAGAACAGTGCGGGAGGTGGCACAGGGATAACTTGAACCTGGGTTTAGACACCATCAGTATTTTCTCAACATTTGACTGACATCTAACTGATTCTCTGAGCATATTGGCTTCTTCACCTGTAGATATATGGCTGTCAGCAGGTGTATGGATGCCTGATAAGAACTACACAACCAAAGAGGAAAATGGGCTATTCCCCATCAGCTATTTTCCCCTTCTTAAATTTCAAAATATTAAGGGGGTACAAATATTTTGTTACACGGATATCTTGTATAATGCTTAAGTCAGGGCTTTTGGTGTGCCTGTCACCAGAATATTGTTCGTTGTACCCAACAGGTAAGTTTTTATCCCTCACCTCCCTTCTACCCTCCCCCTCTTGGTTTCCAATGTCCTTTACATCTCTTTGTGTTTGCATGTACTCATCATGTAGCTCCCATTTATGAGTAAGAATATGTAGTGTTTGTTTTTAGAGTCCTGAGAAACTTCACTTAGAATAATGATCTCCAGCTCCATATAAATTGCTACAAAAGACATTATTTCCTTCCTTTTCATGTCTGAGTAGTACTCCGTGGTGTATGTGTGTGTGTGTGTGTATTTTCTTTATGCACTTGTTAATTGATTGGCACTTAGGTTGATTCCACATCTTTGCAATTATGAATTGTGCTGCAATAAACAGTCAAGCTCAGGTGTCCTTTTTCTAAAAGGGCTTACATTTTGTGTAGATACCAAGCAGTGAGTTTGCTGGATTGAATGGTGGGTCTATATTTATTTCTTTGAGGAATCTCTATACTATTTTCCATAGAGGTTGTACTAGTTGGCAGTCCCACCAATAGTATATAAGCATTCTTTTCTAACTGCATCTAAACCAGCATCTGTGTGTGTGTGTGTATACATATATATACATATATATATACATAAATATAAAAAATATGACCATTCTGATAGGGGTAAGGTGGTATCTCATTGTAGTTTTAATTTCCTTTTCCCTGATGATTAGTGATGTTGAGCAATTTTTTCATATGCTTATTTATCTATCTTCTTTTGTCTATCTTCTTTTGAAGAACTTCCGTTCATGTCTTTTTCTTGTTTGTATTTTTCTTGCTGATTTGTTTGAGTTCTTTGTAGATTCTGGATATTAGCCCTTTATCAGATGTATAATTGGTGGATATTTTCTCCTATTCTGTAGATTATCTTTTTTCTTTCTTGATTATTTCCTTAGCTGTGCAGAAGCTTTTTAATTTACTCAAGTCACATTTGTTTATTTTTGTTGTTGTTGTAATTGCCTCTGGGCTTCTAGTCATAAATTCTTTGACTAGGCCTATATCTAGAAGAGTTTTTCCTACATTTTCTTCTAGAATTGTTATGGTTTCATGCCTTACATTTAAGTCTTTTTTATCCATCCTGAATTAATTTTTTTAAGTGGTAAGAGAATAGGGATTCTGTTTCCTTCTTCTGCATGTGGCTATCCAATTTTCCTATCACCATGTATTGAATAGGGCTTCCTTTCTCCAGTGTATATTGTTGTCTGCTTTGTCAAATATCAGTTGATCATAGCCATATGGTTTTATTTCTGGGTTCTCTATTCTGTAGCATTGATCTATGTCTCTACTTTTATAACAGGACCATGCTGTTTTGGTTACTATAGACTTATAATATAGTTTGAAGTCTGGTTATGTGATACCTACGTACTTCTTCCTTTTGCTTAGATTGCTTTGCTTATTCAGGCTCTTTTTTAGTTCCAAATGAAGGTTAGGATTATTTTTTCCATATCTGTGAAATATAACATTGGTATTTTGATGAGGATTGCATTGAATTTGTAAATCCCTTGGGTAGTATGGATATTTTAATGACATTGACTCTGCCAATGCATGAACATGGGATTTTTTTTGTTTGTTTGTGTCATCTCTGATTTTTTTTCATCAATGCTTTGAAGTTTTCCTTGTAGAGATCTTTCACTTCCTTGGTTAAGTATGTTCCTAGGTATTTTATTTTCTTTGTAACTATTTTGAATGGCATGGGGTCCTTGATGTGACTCTATGCTTGACTGTTATTAGAATATAGGAATGTTACTGATTTGTGTACATTGATTTTGTCACCTGAGACTTTGTTGAAATTATTTGTAAGTTCCAGGAGTCTTTTGGTGGCATCTTTAGGGTTTGCTAGATACAAGATCATATTCTCAGCAAACAGGGATAGTTTGACCTCTTCCCTCCTGATTTGGATTCCCTTTTTTTTTCTTTCTCTTGCCTAATTTCTCTGGCTAGAACTTCCAATACTATGTTGAATAGAAGTGGTTGCACTTGCTTGTTTTTGGTTTCCATTTTCTTGGAATACTTTTTTCTATTTCTTTACCTTGAATCCATGTTAATCCTTGAGAGTTAGATAGGTTTCTTGAAGACAGCATGTATTTGGGTTTGTTTTTTTATTCATTCAGCCAGTCTATGTCTTTTTAGTGGAGCATTCAGACCATTCACATTCAGTATTAGTATTTTTTATGTGGGATGCTTTTCTGTTCATTATGTTGTCTGTTACCTTGTTATTTTGTTTTCCCTCTTGTACTATTGTTTTATCAGATCTGTGAGCTTTAACTTTCAAGTGTTTTTATACTGGTGGGTTATCTTTTATGCTGTTTCACATATAGTGTACTTTTGAGCATTTCCTGTAGGGCAGGTTGAGTTGTGACAAATTCCCTTAGTGTTTGCTTGTCTGTGAGTTCTTTATTTCTTCATCATTTATGAACCTTATTTTTGTAGTATATACAATTCTTGGCTGACAGTTCTATTTAAGAAGACTAAAAATGGGACCCCAATCCCTTCTGGCTTGTAAGGCCTCCAACTGAGAAGTCTGCTGTTTGTTAGCCTGATGGTTTTCCATTATAGGTTAGTTGTTGCTTTCCTCTTGCAGCATGTAGGATTTTCTCCTTTATTTTGACTTTGGCCAGGTTGATGATTATGTGTCTTGGAGATGTCCTATTTGTTATGAATCTTCCCATTGTTCAATGATCATCTTGTAACTGGATATCTGAATCTCTGACAATATCAGGGAAGTTCTCCTCAATAATTTCCTCAAATGGAATTTTTTGTGCTTTTTGCTTTTCCTTCTTCTTTGTCTGGATTACCTGTAATTCAATATTGGCTTGCTTCATGTAGTCCCATATTTCTCTGTGTGACTGTTTATTATTCTTTTTTCTTTGTGTATCTCTGACTGATGGGGTTAGTTCAAAAGCCTTGTCTTCAAACTCTGATATTTCTTGTGCTTAGTCTAGCCTGTCACTGAAGCTTTCTCCTATTTTTTAAATTTCTTACATGACTTTCATTTCTTTAAGTTCTGTTATATCCTTTCTTATGTTATCAAGCTTTTTAGTGAACTTTTAACTTTTTCATTCATGTCCTGAAATATTTTTTATATTCTTTGTGTTGATTTTCAACTTTCTCTTCAATCTCATTCATCTTATTTGCCATCCATATTCTGAATTACTTTTCTAACATTTTGGCAATTTCCTTTTGGTTGGATTCCATTGCTGTGGATTCACTGTGATCTTTGGGGGTGTCAAACTAGCTTGTTTTCTCATGTTGCCAGAATTCTTTTGATGGTTTCTTCTCATCCGAAACCACTTCTCTCATCTGAGGGAAGATGGGTTTGTGGCAAACCTGTTCTCCTTTGCTGGGAACTCTCCTACTTGTTGAGAAGGAGAGGTCCCTATGTAGTGTTTTTTTGTTCTACTCTGGAGGTTTGACCCAGCTGGGGATGAATGGATACCCTGAGAGCCTGTAATGCAGCTATTCTCCTTTGTTATCCCTTTCTTCTATAGTTGTCATAGACCAAGCTGGTGTTGGGGATATTCATACAGAATGGTGGGTTAGTCCCCCGGCAATTATTGGAAGCTTGGACAGGTGGCTGGGTCCCTCTCCATGGACATGGGTGGCATAGGAGTTTTCTCTGGGCCTCCCTGCAGTGGTGGCAGTGGCGGCTGTGTGAGGCCATTTAGGTAGTGGCCCAAATGTCAGGGCTATGGATGTTTGCTGTGCTCAGTTCTGGGACAGTGGCAACTTCTGGCAAGTCGGTCTGCAGCAATGTATGGGAGGGGGACAGTGCCATAATGGCCATGCAGTACAGGGTGTGGTTGGTGTCACCAATGGGCATGGTGCACTGAAGCACTAGGCTTGTGGTACATGAGGCCACTAGGGCACACAGGGGCTGGGGCCATGTGGCTGGGTGAGTTTCAGGTCCTAGGTTGCTACCTGAGCAGGTCACAGGACCTCGGTGGGCACCTGGGTGGGCTGTGGGACTGCAGCTGGTCACAGGGCAGGTTGTGGGACATTGGCTAGTGCCTGGGTGGGTTGTGGAAATTTGGAGGGTTCCTATGTGGATCATGAAACTTTGGATGGCACCTGGATGGGTTGAAGGCTCTTGGCTGGAACCTGGGTGGGTAGCAGGACCATGGCCAGGTGGATCATTGGACTGTAGCAGCTGGGTTGCCCATGACTAGTGGGGCCAAGGAGACAGGTGGCACCATGCTGGGAAGTCACAGTGGGTGGGGCTCTCTCTCCACCCTAGTCTGACTGTGGCATCTGCTGAGGTGCTACTGAGGTGGCAGTGGTGGCACTATCAAGATGACAAGATGGTGGTGGCAGATGCTGAGGGATGGTGGGTACCTGCTTTGCTCAGATCCCTGAGACATGGCTGGTGGGGAGAATTGTGTGGGGGGGGCATGGGAAAAACCAAACACATTGCACATGAGAATGCCTACCCTCACTGCTCCTTCCCTGGCCTGACAGGGGTAATGGAGAGGTAGCTGCTATGGAGCTGACCCCTCTGCAGACTGGGTGTTCTGTGGCTGAGAGTGCAGAATGGTGTCTGTTGCAGCAACCTGGGACCAGAATCTCGTGGGACCCCAGTGTTCCTGTTCTCCAGTGCAATGCTGATGTACAGTCTTTAAGCAGCTGTCTCATCAGTTCAGAGGCCTGCTGTGGTAGTGGAGCACTCTCACAGCTCAGCTTGCATTATCTGCTGGGGGAGTGGGGAATCCCTGAGAATCTCCCCTTTACCCTTCCACACATGTGGATACTTCCCCCCCAGGTACCTTGTGATCTTGCCAAACAGATCACCTTGCCTCTTTCTCCCTACTTTTGGTGTCTACGATCACTTCTTTGATAATTCATAATCCTCTCTCCAAGATGGTTCATCTACAGGTGGACCTCTACTTACAACCTTTTATTCTCTCCTTGAGAGCAGTGAGTGCAGGCTGTTTCTAGTCTGACATCTTGGCCCTATCAGCTTTATTTTAAATAATTCTGGGAAAGGATTCTAACTGGCACATTTTGGTTATAGACTTACCTCTTGGGCCAACTTTATGGAAAGGAACAGTCAATGATTTGAGTCTTGAGGGGCTTCTGAGAGATGGCATGAAAAGAAAGAGGGAAAATGGATAGGAAAAGTCTGTTCAAAGGTGAAATTGTGAACTTAGCAGTTGCCTTATCTTATGTCTATCATATTAGGTATGATCTAGAAGAGCGATCAACAAACTTTTCCTGAAACATTTCAGTCTTTGCACAGCTACACAGCTCTGTTGTTGGAGCATGAAAGCCACCATAGGCAGTATGTAAATGAATGAGTATGGCTGTGGTCCAAAAATACTTTATTTACAAAAATTGGCATGGGCCAGTTTGCTGACCTCTCACTTTTTTTTTTTGAGACAGAGTCTTGCTCTGTTGCCTGAGCTAGAGTGTCGTGGCGTCATCCTAGCGCACAGCAACCTCAAACTCCTGGGCTCAAG
>CAUYSK010027805.1:0-14734 GCA_963575035.1 Avahi laniger
ATGCAGTCAGTGCAGGCAGGGAGGAGGGATGCAGTCAGGGCAGGCAGGGAGGAGGGATGCAGTCAGGGCAGGCAGGGAGGAGGGATGCAGTCAGGGCAGGCAGGGAGGAGGGATGCAGTCAGGGCAGGCAGGGAGGAGGGATGCAGTCAGGGTAGGCAGGGAGGAGGGATGCAGTCAGGGCAGGCAGGGAGGAGGGAAGGAAGGAGAGAATAAAAGGTACAACCCTTACTGAAACTTCCTGGTGTTTGAAAAGAATAGTTTTTGCAATAAATAGCCTCAAATATCACATAAATCATATCACTGCTAAATATGAGATGACTTTGTGGTACCATTTTTCTCAGAACAGAGGTGAATCTAGTGTCTAAGTGAGTATTCCATAATGGAGAGCTTTCAGTGACATCTCTTTCTCCAACCTGTACAGATTTTCTATACAGCATCCAAACCTCCGCAAACCTGTCACAACCTTGATCTTTATTTCTAAAAGCCAGGTTTGAAAGTAAGCCTGTTAGTATATTTTAAAACTAGTAATTTCTCATCAGGCTTTATATGTCACTCTCTACTTCATCAATTCCATGTAGTAGGTCTGATTCCTGGACCACAAATCCTACCATATCAGAAATTAATTATAACCAAACATTTATTGCAAGTGAATAATAGCTCATGTTTAAACAGTAGGTGACTCATCCACATACACTACTGTCCTCTCTGAAATCTCACATACCACAATTTTAAAATTGAGTGGCCATCCCTTAAATGTTGACCTAGCCAGGGAGAGCCATAATTTCTCTTGGTGCTTGCCTAAGGATCTGCGAAAATATACCGCAATGCTTTCAGCAGCAAGATTCATCAATCAAAATCAAACTTAAAACAATAGGCATTGGTCCATGTAATAAGAAGTCCAGAAATAGGGCTTGCCTTATTGGTTTACTCAGGGACCCCAATCATGTCATTAAGGACCCAGGCTATTTTTCCACGTCTCCATTGTCTTATTCACAGAGGCTGCTTACTTCTAAAGCTGGTTCCCCTCCTAGACATAGGAAGGCCGCTGGTGGCAATCAGTACCGCATACCATTTTGTTCACATCCAGCAGGAGAGTCATTTCCAGAAACTGTCTTAAGAGTAAGAATATTCTTTCCCAGAAGCCTCTAGCAAATCTTTCATGGTGCCGTGCTGCCCTGAATTGGCTTTAGACCTACCTGTCCCTGAACCTGTAACTGTGGAAAGGAGGATGGGCTCACCCTGACGGGGAGTCAGCTTCCTAGACCTCATGGCTAAGGTACTATGGGGAGACTAAAATTGGGGTGACAACTGTCATGTCCACTACAGGGAGTCTGTTGTCTTACACCAGTTCAGGGCAGTATTGGAACTTCCTTCATAGTCTTGGCTGCCTAACTGTAATTCTCTCTAGCTCTGCAAAGCAAAACAACATTTGATTAATGATCCTACTGCAGATAAGTAAACTCTCCCGGATTCTTTAATTACTTTATTTGTAGCAGTGTGTCTGCATTTACCATTTCTCTCCACCAAGGCCCCCTTTACTTGGGGATAACCAGTTGGGAAGATATTCTCTGGTTCTTTTCTTAGAAAAGACAGGCCATATTTTCATTTAATCCTATGGCTGCATGAAAGAAGGCATTAATTAATGTACTAAAGCTGACCAAGTCCTGAAGTGACCCTGACAGGTGAAGTATTGATTCTTCCTCCTTCTGCCTGTGGGGACCTTCACTGACCACGGAACATCTGGAGGAGTCATGAAGTGACTTCAGGGGCTTAATTCCCTTTATTGCTTTGATGTTGAGACTGCAGTTATTTTCTTCTATCACAGGCATAGTTTAAAAATGGCAATTCACAATCCATCTATTAGAATAGATGTGTGCTTCAGTGGATATTTGCCATATGGATAATACTGGGTTCATCCAAATACTTTAAAGCTTTTGAGGATGGTGCGGGAGCACTGGACACAAAAGCATCTCCAGGGAGGTCCAAGATAGCCTGGAAGCATCCTGGAGGGGACTCCTCTGCCCAGGTAAAACCTCCTGTAGAAGGCTGCCACTCCAGGCACACTCAGGTACTGCTTGGGTACACAGAGATGCTTCCAATGGAAATAAACAAACAAATCTAACAGGATTCTCAGTGAGCTTCCAGTCATAGTGAAGACTTCCTCCATGTCTGCTGGAATGTTCCACTTAGACATTTGTCTCTCTCTCCTTTTGGGAAAAGATGATGATTCTTTTAAATCAATAATACCCTCATATGGACAGGGAATTTTACATAAGCTGTTTGCTTCTCTTGTTGTTCTTTTTTGTTTGTTTGAGACAGGGTCTCACTCTGTCACCTGGCTAGAGTGCAGTGGCGTCATCATAGCTTATAGCAACCACAAACTCCTGGGCTCAAGCAATCTTCCTGCCTCAGCTCCCCAAGAAACTGGGACTAGGGGCACCTCCACCACACCCAGCTAATTTTTCTGTTTTTTGTAGAGAGGAGAGGTTTAGCTCTTGCTCAGGCTGGTCTCCTGACCTCAGGTGATCCTCTTGCCTTCGCCTCCCAGAGCGTTAGGATTGCAGGAGTGAGCCACTGCGTCTGGCCCTTGCTGTTCTTTCCTAATAATGCAAGGGACAACTAGTTTAAAATTCAATACAATCTCTTTCTCAGCTTGCATATCACCAGCATCCTCTTTTCCCCAGAGAAAAGGGAGAAAATGTTTGCTTATATTCCTGACCATGGCTTCATCATGTAAAAAAGTTCTTCTTTACAGACATTTTGTTCTCTTCCATCTTCACAATACAGATTTTAGAGGATTGCTTTTTGGACATTCTTTGATCCAAATATTTGTTCAAGACACTGTAAACATCTCATGTGACTGGATACCAGACCATGTTATTAAATATCAACTGAATCAGTACTGTAAACATCTCTGTGAAATCTCACGTACAGCAATTTGAAAGTACAGGATCCTGGGTGAACCATGATGTAGCCCCAGGGAAGATCCTAAATTATGGCTTTGCACTACACAAAGCCACAAATAGAAAGAAGCCAAGAAACATTTGCTTGTCATCCAGATCTCCACTAATATTATGAAATGCAAGAGACAAAATTCCATAGAATGCAACTGCTCACCTAGTTCAGGTTTAAAGTTCATTAATAAAAACAGAAGAAAGGACTTTTGGGGACATAATTAGGAACTTCAGAGAATTTTTTTTAAGTCACTGCTACTGTCCAAGATCATGACAATCATTCAGGTTCATCCAGTTTGCTAGCAAATTTGTTAAAGATGAGATAACCAAAGTTTTTGTACCATAAGCATAAGTTACCACCTGCAAAGCTTAGCCAAAAGGGAGATTAAAAGACACCTCTTAAGACCTAGGGACATTTTCCAAGAAGACACAGTAAATTCCCAAAGGAGGAACATTACTCAGCATCGTCACAGATCATCAGTGTTGTCTATCGGTACTGACATCTGAGCTGGCTTGAAATCAGACAAGCCAATAGTTTTCCAAACTGACTTAGAAATGGACAATATATTGGATATGTCTTGTTACTGCGTGTCAGCATAACTTACCTTCTATTTTATCTATCAATCTGAAATACTCCTCAATAGTAAAAATTTCAACACTTAAAGTTTTCCTCTAAGTTTTCTGTTGGAGCCAACCCACTATTTTTCCACTCACTTAACATCAAAAGACAGAACCTCATCATGACCCCATCGCATCTGCACATCTGGCCTGAACAGAGACTCATTTTGAAGTACAGGAAGGATCTGGGCCCTGGTGATTTGGACAAAGAGAAATATGATGGTGAATTATTGTCCAAACCTGCCTTTACTCTTGGTTTGGTTAGGAAGGCCTCACCCGGAAGTCTGTTATTTTATTCATTTATTGAGCCTCTGTTGAACACCTACTAGCAGGCCTGTGATGGACACAAAGTAGAAAACATTCATCCAGAATGAGGGTAATTATTTACTTCTATTCTGAAAATGGGGGAGAGGATAAAAGGGTACCTGCTTACAAATAGAAGTCCAAGAGAAATTTGGGGTAATCTGTCGCATCTTCCTCTGTAGGCCAGGCTATTTTGTACTCATCTAAAGTGAGGCACCTGGGCAGTTGACACACGGGTTAGGGGCACAGAGTTCAGGCCTGTTGTGAAGCCAGCCCTCCACCCCGTAGCTTTAGGATCTGGGCAAATTATTTAACTGCTCTATATCTTAGTGTCCTCATCTGTAAAATAGAAATACTACTATTACAAACCTCAGAGTACTGTTGTGAGGATTAAATTAAATTATATATGTAAGACTAAGTAAAACTAAATAAATTGTACAATAAACAATATACTACATATAATAAAAATATATACAATAAATAGCTAAATAAAACTACCATATTATCTAAAATCACTGGACGAATGTATAGTTCAAGTCTTAAAAAAATGGATAGTAAAGTAATATAAACACTAATTATAAAGGATTATAATACCCCAATGTAGAAAACACACAAAACTACATCAAAAGTCCCAAAACAACAAATATTGGCATGGATATGGAGAGATAGGAACACTCATACACTGTTAGTGTAACTGCAAACTAGTACAACCTCTATAGAAAGCAATATGGAGATACGTCAAAGAACTAAAAGTAGAATTACCATTTGATCCAGCAATCCCACTACTGGGTATTTACCCAAAGGAAAAAAAGACATTCTATAAAAAAGACATCTGCACTCAAATGTTTATAGCAGCAGAATTCACAATTGCAAGGATGTGGAAACAACCCAAGTGCCCATCAATACATGAGTGAATTAATAAAATGTGGTATATGTATACCATGGAGTACTACTCAGCCATAAAAAAATGGTCAACTACCTCTTATATTATCCTGGATGGAGCTAGAGCCCATTCTTCTAAGTGAAGTATCACAAGAATGGAAAAAAAAAAAAACACCACAGGTACTCACCATTAAATTGGTACTAATAGATCAAAACTTATGTGCACATATGGAAGTATCATTCATCTAATGTCGAGCAGAAGGGAGGGGGTAGGAGGGGATGGATAAACTCACACCTGATGAGTGCAGTACATGTTGTCTGGGAGATGGGCATGCTTGTAGCTCTGATTCAGATGGTGCAAAGGCAATTTATGTAGCCAAAGCATTTGTACCCCCTTAATATTCTGAAATTTTTTTTAAAAGACTGACCTAGAACCTATATGTTAGTAGCAATAAATTTACAAACAATGAGTAAGAGGAAATCTTTTTTTAAGAGGAAATTTTTTATGACCCAGATCTATTCAATGAAGAGTAAGCTTATACTTTCTTGTTCAAAAAAACACAAATTCTTTTTAGTATTGAGTAGAGTCATTAAAATAATTTTATTTATCTCATAATTTAATGTAATATAATAGATACTGAATAAACATTTATCATTGCTAACAATTATGATAGTGATACCTCTCTGACAAACAAAATAATAACATTTCATTACAGACAATACTTGATTAGGTCTTTACAATGCACATTCAATATGTTATTTTGATAGAGCTTCATAACTAAAGGCCAAATGTGAGCTTGTGTGACAGGAAAGAACTCTGGAAGCCCTGGACACAGAGGAAGTCCTACACACTCATGGCCCCAAACCACCACAAGGAGGAGTGAGGACAGATGGGAGACTGGAGAGAACTCACTTTGATAGTGCAGGTGTGCAGAAGGGGATTGATCCCCTCTGAGGACAAAAGAACCTAATCTGATCTTCCTAATCTGAACCTTCCCAGATCTCTTCTCCCATAAGAAGTGAAAGTCTTAAAACCACTGAGGGAGGGTAGCAATTTCTGTTGCCCTGCCCAAGGCACATGCAAAGACCCATTGCTGCTGAAGAAAGAGTAAAAGAAGAAAACCCTCCACCTATGGGGAAGAAATAGTCAAAGTTCCACACTGAGGTCTCCTACCACTGGGAGAGAGGCAGGGACTCTCTTCCACCCAAGACGCACCATGAATACAAGATACCTTGGCAGCCTCTATGGTTTGAATGTATTCCCCAAAATTTATGTGTTGGAAACTTAATCCCCAGTGCAACAGTGTTGAGAGGTGGGACCTTTAAGAGGTGATTATTTCATTAGCTCTCTGCCCTCATGAATGGATTAATGCCATTATTACTGGAGGAGGTTACTTATCACAGGAGTGGCATCCTTACAAAGGATGAGTTCACCCCCCTTCCCTCTCTTGCACACATGCTCTCTTGCCCTTCTTCCTTCTGCTATGGGATGACGCAGCAAGAAGGGCCTCACTAGATGCAAAACCTTTGACCTTGGACTTTTCTGTTTCCAGAACTGTAAGAAATAAATTTCTGTCCTTTATAAATTACCCAGTGTGTGGTATTCTGTCATAGCAACACAAAACAAAGACAGCTGCCAAGAAGAGAAGGAGCAGAAACATTGAGAAAGCCCTACCACAAGGCCAGGGCACACAGGGTCAACCTAGGGCTGAGCTTGAACAGGACAAGAGAGCGGTGAAACAGGCAGCCAGTTAGGAAGTTATTGCAGGAATCCGGGGAAGAGACAACGGTGGTGACTTGAAGCAAGATTACAGCAACTGGCAGTGGTGAGATGTTGGTGAATTTTGGATCGATCCTGGAGGTACAGCTAACATTTCTTGGTGGGATAGGAATAGGGTGTCACCAATCTGCTTTGCCCTGAACAATGCCAATTTAAGCCACTGTCTGGTAGTAACTGGTAGTAGTACTTCCTTTGATTCTGAAAGTCTCCTGGTTTGCGTAATAACTGACATCGACTCTCTAAGTTTGAGAGACAAAGATAAGTGAAGGTGCCTCCAAGTGTTTTGACTGAGCAACTGAGAGGATGATGATCCTCTGAAATAGAAAAGTCTTCAGGCGTCGCAAATTGCAGGAGGGTGGTCAGAGGCTCAGTTTTAGGTGTGTTGAACTGAAGATATACCTGAGACACCCAAGTGGAGATGTCATGTAGGCAATTTATTGTTCAAGTCTATAATTTGGGAGGAAGAACAGGGCTTTAGGGGTCATCAGCATATAAATGGTATTTAAGAGACTGAGAAGGCTCAGCTACTAAGGTAGGAGAAAAACCAAGAGAATGTCATATCACGGAGACTATGTGAAGCATGTGAAAGTCCATTTTTTAAAAATATTACATACTTCCAATTTTATACTAGGTCATATTGACCTTCCCCAAAATTAAACCGTTGGGAGCTTTAAAAAATTTACAAGTACCTGGAAGAAGGGTTTGTCTTATTATGTAAGGTCAGAGATGCGTTAAGGGACAACATGACATATTTACTAATTCAGGAGACAAGCTTTAGTTCAAATTCTAATGTGAACTTGCTCTGTAACCTTAAGTCGGTCAGAGTGAATTTGTGTTTCAAGTACCTCATTTGCTAGGTTTTTAGTCCTTCCCTTATTCAGCAAGTATTTATTGAATGTCTACTATATGCAATGCCCAACTAGGATCAATATCACATCACCTAATTATTAGGATAAATGTGATTAATGTAGGTGCTTTGGGAAATGCACTGTGTAAATATGGTACCTGTTTCGTATGATTTTGCTGACTATTCTTCTCCAAAGACTCTTAGAATATAAGATACACTACAATTATGTCTCTTGGATGCCCTGATGGGAATTAGAAGCATGACCCAGGAGCTTCTCTCAACATGCATTCATTTGTTTTCATGTGTTGAGCATCCACTGGGTGCCCAGCCCTGCACTAGTTCTGAGAATACAAAGATGAATAAGACACAAACCTTGTCCTCAAGTAGCTCACCATCTATTAGAATGGCAGTCAAGTGAACAAATACATACAATACAATGGGCTTTCCATTGCCCTTAACTAAACAACGGTCAGATATAGTTAAGAAACCACAGATGGTAAAGCTTCCTCATTCCTATTGACAAATTTATATTTTAAGAAATTGCATGCTAGAGAAAAAAAACTCTCCATTTCTCATCAATTTAGAATAGTTAAAAAAATCAAAATGCTTTAAAAGCCTTCTGGAAACAAGTTAATTCCCTGAAAACTATTATTTTAAATGTGTCTTGACTGGGAGGTGAATTTTGTCCAGGCAAAATAATGCAGAAATAAAAATGAAAAGAAAATTAAGGTATTAAAGCTCCAAAGATTGACATCCAGACAGCTATTTCCAGAAGTGTTCACTCTCCTAAAGACAACCAAAAATACTACTTTAGAAATCTCTCAGGGTTCCTCTGAAGTTCTGCAGACCAGCATTCTCTGTAGTTTGGCCCTCGTTGATAAAGAAAATATTTTGTTGATTTGCAATAAAATCTCATCAGAACTGACAACCTCAAAGATGAGAAAGCAAGTGAATGAAAATGCCTGGAGGAAAAAAATGGCATATTTTCATTGTCTTACTAATAAGTCATTACTTTGTTATTGAGAAAGCGAGACCTCATTAATATTGGAAAGAGACAAATATTTGACTTTTCAAAGGTAATGGCAAGAGGATATGAAGCAAATTCTGGAGGGAAGAATTAAAACTAAAAGTCCAAAATATTAAAGGAAAATTACTTGAAAAAGTACTCGGGTGGATTAATAATCACATGGTTTTTATAATTACCAAAGGGTTTATTTGCAAAAGTAAAATATAAAACCAGGCAGGAATAAGTCAACAAGTTATTAGCGCTAACTAGTATGGGACTAGGTGTTAGTAGCTGGCCCCTCGGAAAGAAAAGAATATATATACCTCATTGGGTTATTGTGAGCGTTAAAAAAAGTTTTCTTTTAATGATAATCTCACTCACTATCTTATAAAAGAAAGAGACAGCTATTTGTCCAGAACACTAAACATTCTCAATTTCCAACAACCACACAGGGGTTAATTATGCTTATGACTGTGACCTTTAAGACAAACCACTTGATTGGCTTATTTCAATATAAATCTGTTTAGAAAAACGTTTTCTGAGTATGGATTTTCCATCTCTACTCTTACCATTGCAGTTTGTTAAATTAGTGGTTGCTTGGTTTCCACTCAGTTTCTTTCTTCTGTTACATTGGGGTGTTGATTTACTATGAGTTTAAGAAGAAAGATTGCATATTTCCTTTGCAAAATTCAATACACGTCATATTCAAATAATAACACCCTAAATTGATCTCTAAGGCCAACCTATATAATTTTCAAATATGTGAATAGACCTAAAAGAATGAGATTGCTTATAGGCAGGATTGCAGATGAGGTCTCCATTAAGACCTTTCTCAGCCTTTAGAAAATTTTAAATGACACCCTAATAATAGTTAACTTCCAAACATAAAATATTAGTGCTGACACTAGCCAAATAAAATGTATAGTTAATGTATCATGAAAAATGCCAACACTTTACACCTTTACTGCCCCTTTATGCAAACAATAATTTTAAAAAATTACAAAAGTAGGCAATTTTCCACATCTAGCATTATCACTATAATAGGCAATGTGGTAAAAATGCTTGAGAACCAAAAAAAACGCTATGCTTGACTTGAAGCACGTTAGCCATAGTGCATGACTCTGCGAAGTCTTCCAGCAACTGTGTGCAGCCAGTACACATAGCTGGTGAGACAGGGAAGAGGATGAAATTTCAGGGATGCCAGAATGACCATCTGCTATGTCTCCCCTACTGGCCTCTCATGATACCAAAGATTC
Organism: Avahi laniger; assembly: GCA_963575035.1. Classification (NCBI taxonomy): domain Eukaryota; kingdom Metazoa; phylum Chordata; class Mammalia; order Primates; family Indriidae; genus Avahi; species Avahi laniger. The sequence continues at coordinate 9,647 of CAUYSK010027805.1, forward strand.
CTCCCCAGAATGGCTCTGTTCAAAAGTAAAAATTAATACATGCAAAGAATAGTGCTTACAGATTGCATGTAATCAATAAATTTTATACAAACACACACACACACTCACACACACACATCAATAATAGTTATGAGTATTGAACAGAAGGTTGTTCTGTGGTCCAAAGAATACAAGTGAGGAAGAAACCCAAAGCACTATGAAGCTCTCTCTCCTACCCAGTGATACTAGGGGAAAGGCTTAAATAGGATAGGTGACGGAGAGTTTATAAAAGAATAAATTGCACCCTTATATTCTAAGTTGGCGATCATGACCACCATCGTATGTCTGGCCCAACTCTTCCACAGCTGTTAACATTTGTGAGTGTCACCTGAAGCTTTTGTGCTCCAATTTTAGTACAAATATCTTATCTAAAAAGTGTCAAATCCAATGTATTTCTTTACGTTATTAGCAATGGATGATTCAAGGGGTAATCCCTGGTATGTCTATATGTGCTGATACCCATTTTCAGGGGTGCTGTCATCACATGCACCATGTAGATATAGGACAAATTCTACAGAGCCTATGCAGAAGTAGAAAAGCAAAGCATCTAAGACCTTAAAAAAACAGACAGGCATCTGGACAAAAAATAAAATAAGATAAAAAGCACTTCAACTCTCTTCATTTTGCAATAATTAAAATATTTTGAATGCAAAATTGTATGAAATCCTTTATCTATTGTGCCAGGGCTGAATCTTCTGGATGAACATTAAAAACATACAAAAAAATTCTTCAATGAATAATCATTTCCAGGCCGGGCGTGGTGGCTCACGCTTGTAATCCCAGCACTCTGGGAGGCTGAGGAGGGCGGATCGTTGAGTTCAGGAGTTCGAGACCAGCCTGAGCAAGGGTGAGACCCTGTCTCCACTAAAAAATAGAAAGAAATTACTTGGACAACTAAAAATATATAGAAAAAATTAGCCGGGCATGGTGGTGCATACCTGCAGTCCCAGCTACTCGGGAGGCTGAGGCAGAAGGATCGCTTAAGCCCAGGAGTTTGTGGTTGCTGTGAGCTAGGATGATGCCACGGCACTCTAGCCCGGGCAACACAGTGAGACTCAGTCTCAAAAAAAAAAAAAAAAAAACAAAAAACAAGCTAAAGGCAATTTTTTGCCATTTCAAAGGAGCAGACAGCAAGGACTTCAGCAAAGTTGTATCCTCGTCTTGATTACACTGCTATACTGAAAAAAGGACGGCCCAAGAATCGACAACCTTGAAAATAATCCATCTGGTCATGTTCCCTGAAACATTAGAAGACTGGCTGGCTGGCACTTCACCTCTCCTCTGGAGCCCTCTTTAATTCAAAGACTGCCATACTCTAACTCTTCCCCTTTTCCTAAGCCCTTTTTCATCTATTCATATTAGCTTTTGCAGTGAAAGAATAATACTGGTTGATTTAAAAAAAAAAGAAAGAAAGAAAGGATTGAGACAAGCATCCTTAAGAGTATAAATAGTAAACTGTTATTTTGAAAGTTGGCTGAGGAAATTGTGCATTTTGATTTAACTACATCGATATTTCCTATGGATATGGCCCTGAGGAAAACCTCAGGAGAGATCCCTGGCTCCATGCCCCTAGAACAGAGATTTCAGAAAACAAAAGAACATTGCCATCTGAGCTAAAGCCACAGTAAGCCAAATTCACTAACTGTGAGATCCTAACTGATAATTAATAAAAGTGAACTTACAGAGGTCCCTGAATTCCCCTTGTTCCAACAGAGACATTTGAAAGAAATTGAAAAAAAAAAAATGAAATCAGTTTAGTCTATATGTCAGGTCAAGTTACATAAATAGGGATGTAAACTGTTATATCCCTATTTACATCCCTACTTACATAAACAGGTTAAATAGGAGGGTAGAGTGGCCTGCTCGTTTCTCTTTGTTCAACTTTAAATACAATTCCTAGCTCCCAAGTATATGCAGACCGCACTGGACTATCTTGCACTATTTTACCTACTCTCTCTCAATATCTCTCAATCCCTCTCTCTGTCTCTGTGTCTCTCACTGTCTCTGTGTGTGTCTTTCTGCTTCGCTCCTTCTCCACTCCCAGTCTCTCTCCCTCTTTTCAGAAATATGGTCTGAATTGGTCAGAATTAATTTGTCCAGTGATTCCTAGGAAATCTATATCAGATACAGGTTTCAGTAAGGAAATCACTGTAAATCAAAGTTTTGGGAAGAGGAGATTCAAAATTATCATGACCATTGATTCTTAGGCAGTATGATCTTTCAAGTGGCATGTACCTAGGAACTCCACAATCAGGAGTTAAATTTTTGTTTCAACTCCTTCTCTCCCGTATGTATAGTCCTTCTTGCAACTAAAACAAGGAATTGGTTGCTTGCCAAGTAGTAATCTGGTGTGGCATGTAAGTACATGAAGTGTGATCATAAAACATCAGAATGAACTTTTTATCAAACATATCAGTCTTGTGTATGCTAGAGAGTTTATAGAGAGTATTTCTTCCCTATCACATTGGGAGGCTGTGCAATTGTGCCACTGCGTCAGGTATTTTTGAAACTCATTTATAATTCTCTTTTGTTATTGCTGTATATCAATATTTTTAGTTTGAAGTGAACTTCAAACTTTGAGAGTTTATTTTTGAAATCCTTTCAAAGTCATTTAATGTTAAATCTAGTGATTGAAATTGCAGTAAATATCATTTGAGGTCAAAATAAAATATGTCTATAAAGTTCTAACGAGGCTGTATTATTCATATTTTATCTTTTCCAATATCTAATACTCTATCTAGCACATACTTGAGAAATGCTAGTTGTTATTCCAACTAAATGTCTAAAATCTAAAATCTACAGATAATAGATTTTCATTGCATGGTTCATAAACTGGTTCTAAAGACCATTCTGAGAGCTTTAGAATAAGCATAGACTCTCTCTAGGTGTCTACTTTGGGTAGAATAGCACTGATTTTATAATGTGGAAATTCTAGTGCTTTAAAAAAATTTCATTACTTTATAGCCACAATACTACTGTGTATCCACTGATTGGATCTGGCCATTTACATCAAGCTGATTTATTCACTCTAACTTCTGTTCATATATTGTGGCACTCCTGCTTATGATTGAAGCAGACTAATTCATAATTTCCATTTTGGTCTAAGGTAGGGATCAGGAAACTTTTCTCTAAAGGACTAGAGGGTAAATATTTTAGGCTAAGCAGTCCAAGCAGCAAAATTGAGGACATTATGTAGATATTTATGGAACAAGAGAGAAAACAAATTTCTACAAATGTATTATTGGAAAAATTCAAAATATAGTTATAATAATGGAGTATATTTTTATATTTTAATAATATAGGTCTGCAATGACAAAAATACTTTTAGGAGAGATGACATTTTACTTAATTGAAATCATAGTTAATGCTTCCTGTCATCAAATTGATTGCAAATGTTCATCTGAGAAAAATCATACTTAGCTTCTGAGGTATTAAAAAAACAGGTGTTGGGCCAGATTTGGTCCAAGGGTTGTCGTTGGCCAATCCCTGGTCTAGTGACTGCAGTGAGTCGTCCTTGATTACAGGGGTCATTTAACTCTCCAAGGAGAAGTGGAAGGAACCGGTCTGCATTTTCTCTCACTCATTTTCTTTGTGAGATAAAAAACTAATTTCCTGGGAGTCCAGTAGCCTTGACTGTTTCCAAGCCCATCTCCAAGGTGCTGCAGGTAGAGACAGATTGAAGGGAAGGTTAAATCAACTAGGAGGCAACTGTTTCTGAATATGGTCCTCAGAGTTACCATATTTTATTGATTCAAAAGCACAAAGTTTTTTTCACATTTTAATATCTCTGAAATCTGGTTGGGCCTTACCATCAATGATTCAATTTATTTGGCAGGATTTTTTTCTTTCTTAGTGCAAATAAAACAATGGGGAGACTTATAATCAATGACAGCTTCTATGAAGTGTAGTCGTATTTTTCATTCAAGGCTGCAATCCAGTTCCCCCTGGAGTCTCTTTACCTCTGTCTGAGTAACTACCTTTCTCATTAGAGCTTATGTTCTGCTTCCTTTTCCTGTTGCCACAGAAAATGGAAATGTCATTCTCAGTGGAGGCCTTGCATGGACATTAGGAAGCTATCATTTTGGATTACTTGGTAGCTGGATGTGATAGGGTCTTGTTTAGGGGTAGACTTTAAAATTACTTTACCTTATTTTAAAAAAGTAAAAATTCCTTTCCTTTCCAAATGACAAGAGGGAGAGGAGAATTCTTGAAGGTTAGTGCTTCCAGCACACAATCTCTCCCTTCTGGATTAGCATCCCTAGAGGAGAAAAGCCAGCCTGCCTCCCAGGCTGGCACAGAGCCCGGTTCCCTTGACAACTGCCTTTCCAAATCTGATGCCAGGCGCCACCTGGTGCCCACATCAAGCAAACACAACAAATAGGTATCCCGTTGAAGGAAAGCTGTGAGGGGGAAAAGAGAGGATTTATGGAGTATAAAGGAAGTTGAAAGATATGCCAATATTGGAAAGTAACGAGTAGAACCAGGAAGATGGTCTCTAACCACATGAGGTTTTACAACACGAGTATCTGCTTTGTCACATGGAGTAAGAAGGCACTATATGAGTGGTCATAATGTAACATAACTGATTTTTTTAAAAACAAAAAGCTAATGTGAAAAGGGTATCAGAATAGAAGTCAGATGTCCCTGGTATTATTTCTGGTTTTATTGTTATTTCTGCCATTAATCAGCAGATTGCCTATTATGTGGTGGGCACTCTGCTAGCGTACTAAATGCTCCACAAAGATTTTTTTTTTTCATTCAGATCTCAACTACCCTATGAGGGAGACGAATCCCAAAGGCAATTACAGCAACAACAAAAATAAATAAATGGGACCTAATCAAACTAAAAAGCTTTTGCATAGCCAAAGAAACTGTCACAAGAGCAAACGGGCAATCCACAGAATGGGAGAAAATTTTCGCATGCTACAAATCCGACAGAGGGCTGATAACCAGAATCTATTTAGAACTCAGAAAAATCAGCAAGAAAAAATCGAACAGCCCTATCAAAAAGTGGGCAAAGGAGATGAACAGAAACTTTGCAAAAGAAGA
>CAUYSK010027807.1:0-46778 GCA_963575035.1 Avahi laniger
CCCCCCCCCCCCCCCCCCCCCCCCCCCCCCCCCCCCCCCCCCCCCCCCCCCCCCCCCCCCCCCCCCCCCCCAGGACACTGAAGCCATCATGTGTGTAAAGCGAATGTTCAAAATGTTAACAGTTTGAAAGTCTAGGAGAAGGTATTCAGGTATTCTTTAAATTTTTCCAAAATAAAAAAACTGGGGAAAAGGCAAGAAATAATGAAGGTGAGTCTGAAAAATGAGGAACAGGCACTCAGTGAGAGATACAAAGATCTCATATCTCTCTCACTTCTCTTTTCCTCATTCCCACAATTCCCCTAAAGAATGTACATTACTCGCTTTGACAAAGGCAAACATGACTCCATTACAGTTTGCTATGGACAGTGTGTTCTAAAATACTATTTTATTTTAAAATAGTATTGTTATATTTTGTGATTTCCTGGGAAGTGAAGTTGACATTTGGTACTAATTGAAACATAAATGTAAATACCATAATAGCAGGATATTTTAAATGCCTGTTTGATGGACAAACTGAAACACTATCCTAATTAAAAGCAGTCTCCATGGAAATGCGTGCTACACACACAATAGTCATAATTTTAACAAGACATTAACATTTCCTCCAAAATCCAAATGTGATTTAGATAATATTACATAACATACGCTCCAGGAACGTGTCAAATTAAACTAAGCAGGACTGGCCTTGGGCAAAATTGTAACAAAAGCAAGTTTATTCTTCATTCCAGGCTACTCTCCTCACTTTCAGACCATTCCCACAGCTCAGGTGGATTGCCATCTAAAGCAGATGGTCTTATTTATTCATTCAGTTGTTTTCCCACACCACCAAAAGCTTATCTCTGCCATGTGTCTGCTTTACTCAACTTTCTGCTCCCTGATTCCCACAGCACTGCACAGAAATTCACCTTCTGTACCCCTTTAGTTCATGGGCTGTGGTATTTGCTAGCTAGCATTATAAATCTTTCCTGCTCAGCATGCTAATTAGGAGAACTATATGACCGCTCCATACGCGTGTTAACTACAGCCTTCTGAAGACAATACTATGGCTTTTTGTCTAACACCTCAGTTATGTAAAAGTTATTCCCCAGCTCCATTCATGAACCTACAGCCCCTGTTACAACTTTGTAACAAACATTACTTAATAGCGTAATTAATTCTCTAGATCTTTGTCTAGAGGTAGCCCAGTACCTAGCACATTATAAATGCTCATTAAAGGATTACTGAATTTAACTGTCAAACTAGAACCTCTTCAGATGAGAAGCAGAAATTGCATTTCAAAGGAAATTCCTTCCTTCAGGAAAGACCAAACTGATAAGAGGAATAACAGGCAGTGAGGTCAAAGACCTGAATCCCTTTCCAGCTCATGTCAAAAAAAAAAATTTAGGCTAAATGAGTGTAGCCGTGTGTGGAGGAGCATGCCTTAACGGAAATTTGCTTAATGCCCAACCTTGTGATAGTCCAAGAATCAGTCTCAAAAAAACAGATCCTGAGCCATTAGCTGTTGATCCTTCCCTTTCTATCTAGGTAACTCTTGTTGTTAAACGTTGTCAGACAGCAAAAAAGAAACTTTACCCCAAAAAATTTCCAACAAAAAAATGAAACATATGATATATAATCACCAATCTCCTAGTGGAGCTTAAAATCGTAATCTCTTTAATTTTAATATCCTGGTCCTACAAAAAGCAACGATGCCTCTAGAAAGTGAGAGACAAAGAAGAGATCGTCTTTGGAGGCAAACTGCAGAGATGAGGTTGACATCTGCAGCATGTTACAGTGGGGACTAGATTCTGAACATTTCCACTGTGTGAAGCAATGTATAATATTATAGTCTGAAAGCACTTGAGAGATCCTAAAAGTGAAAGAACGCTGGGCTGCAGACACAGGACCTGAACTCTACATCCAGCATCAGCATCTGTTGTGCCCCAGAGGAAAGCACTTAGCTTCCCTGCATCTCTGGTTTTTTATCTGAAAACCAAGAGTATTGAACTTGATGTGATTTTAAGATTCTTTCAAGGCATATTACACAATAATTCCATGTTTAATTTGTTCTTTGCAGGAAATAAAAATAATATGGGGTACAATGGGCTGGAAACTGTATTATTATAGTATGTTTAAATTTGTGGGGTTCCTGTGCTGCCCTGATTAGATCTTGCCTTCAAGACCAAAATCCTCCTTCTTGGCAGTCGGTGTGCTGACTGTGAATAGCTCACAGCTGAGTCCCTCGCAAGGCCTCACTCTCAGGTGCAGGAAGCTAAGTAGCATCAACACTTATTCCCAAAAGACAGCTTGCCTCCAGCTACCGATCACTACAGGGATACAAAGGCTGAGCCGCCTTGCCTCAATCTGGCACCTTCCAGGTGCAGAGCATCCTGAGGATTTGGCCAAAGCCTGTTGCAACCACAATAGGCTTCAACTCCTCCCTAGCCCAATTCTGCTTCCCTCATTCCCTTACGAACACATCCAAGAGTGTTGCCCAATAACCTCCTGCCAGTACATCTCCATCTCAGGTCATTTCCCAGGAAATCCAACCTCAGTTGGCACCAGTGGTCCTAGGAAGCAAATTATAAGATGGAATTTGGGAGCTGACAATGAGGATCCCTTCACTGGTGGTAACTATAATACTGATCATTCCTGGCGCACTGTAGTGGAGAAATTAATAAAACTGCAAATTGAAACAAGACCTCAACTGCAAGTTAGAAAACATTAGGAGGTACAGTATCTTAGGTATTTGAAGGAATTAGGGGAAAAAGTAATTATAACAACTGTAGACAATTGTTGCTGGCTGCTACTGGTGCATTGCAGAAATTCAGCAACACTATGAGGGGTATTAATCTCAAGTTTAGGCAAAAAAAAAAAAAAAATTAGCCAGGCCTCGTGGCATGCACCCGTAGTCCCAGCTACTCTGGAGGCTGAGGCAGGAGAAACGCTTGAGCCCAGGAGTTTGAGGTTGCTGTGAACCATGATTATGCCACTGTAGCCCAGGCAACAGAATGAGACTCTGTCTCCAAAAAAAAAAAAAAAAATTAAGGCAAAGTATAAAAGTCAGAGGGCCTCCTTAGAGGTATAAAAAGAGATTCTCATCTACTACAGCCAGAGGGCAGAAATAGCTTGAGATCAGGCCCAACACTGAATTTATAAGGAAAGCAGTAAGTCCAGAGAAAAGAAATTAAATTTTCAACCCCAGCTGCTATGCCACCCGAGTGGGACCCTAAGATGTAGAATGGGGACATCTGGATTGTGATATTCAAGAATCTTGAAACCTCAATTGATACCAAACTCTCTAGATCTGCATCAGTGGCTCACACTTTTCCCTTAAAATTTAGCACTCTGCCCTTACTTAAAGATGGTGTAGAGCCCTGTTCAGATTCTACCCACCTCCAGTCTGTAAGACTAACAAGGAGGGTCAAATTACAGCATAACCCAGCCAGGGAAGCACTGAGTCAGCTAAAGGAGAAGAGGAATGCAGAAGTTGTCTTGGGGTCTAGTGAACATGATTCAACAGGAGCCAGAACATGTAAGGGACTAAATCCAGGGGATCCGAAGTGTGGAGCATAATATTGAATAAGGGAGGTTTTATCAAGATTTAATAACAGGGCAAGAACCCTCGAAGATGGTGCTGACACACTGCTAAAATGGCTCTTAGAAGCCTACAAAAACCAATTGTCCACATTAAGAAAACCAGAAATGTCAGAACAGCTGAGACAGTGGAAAAGAGGCTCAGAATGCTCAGAAAAATTAAAGTGCTAGGAGCAGACATGCTAATATAAGGAAAAAAAAAAAAACACCAAACACTACTCACTGGCCAATTGCATTTCAGAGATGGGTTTACAGGGCAACGCTGTTTGCTGAAGCAATCAGGAATGTGTTAGTGAAAGAAGCACAAGAAACGGTGAGGAACTTACGGGTGGCTGTTCTTTCTAAAATAGCTGGGCTTCATAACAGAGATTTTGCAGTCCTGAAATGGTAAAGATTAGCATGCAGTACTTCAGAAGCAAAGGATATGCAATTAGCACAATGAGTGGCAAAATGGAATTGTAAATTTTACCTTATTGGGAGCTGGCTGTTCTTGTATTAAAAAAAAAAAATTTCTAACCTCTATTCTGAGAAACAATTAAGTGACTTTGAAATGGTTTGACCTTTGTAAGGATTTCTTCTCAGCTTTGTTAGGAGGGACCAAAGTAGCCTTAGTCTAGAGCTAATTTTGCCTTACAAATACGGAAATAAATACCCTTCTGAGTACCCTACCCATTCCCCCTGTGTCTGGTGAAAAGAACAATAATACCTGGCCCTGTGCAGAGTGCTCAGGGGATTGTTCTGACTGTTCTTTTTTGATAGCTCTTTTCCCACCCTTGATTAGTTAAAGTAGGTGAAGACCCTGGGAACTCTCACCAATGTCTGGATATCTCTGTCTCCCTCTCTCTCTTACTCTCTCTCTCTTTGTAGATCTCTCCTCTCCCGTACTCTTGCATGAGAACCTTACCATGCTGGTCCTCCTAAAATCCCAACTCCAACTCTCTTAAAATATTTACAATTGGGAGCCAAAGATTATATTCATAAAATGTAGCAAGATGGTCAAATTAACCAAAATTATGCATTTATCCATGCACATTTGTGTGAATTTTCTCGGATAATTATTGATTGGTGTGTTCTCTTTCCCCGAAATCCCAGATATATCTGAAATACAGGACAAGCACACTTCCCAAGAAATTTTATTAAAATGTTTAACAGAAAATGCTGTGCAACACATAAGCAAAATGTCATGTATATATAACCATTGATATTTCTTAGGAGATTTTAACCTGTAAAACCCAATACACTTACATCCCAGATAAACTACAATACCTGAGCTCCCAGAATTCTTCCTGTGGCTTTCTTACCACATCTTTGCAGTAAACAAAGGTGGGTTTCCTGGCCTTCAAATACCTCTATTTATAGAAAATCTATTGCTCACTCACAATGGTAGGTCCCCGTAGTCATGTTGGAATCACATACTCTTGTACACACAAGGGGTAGACATACAAGTCAAGATAAGCCCTGAAGATTCTCTACTAACAGACATTTGGAATGGAACCTAGAGATACCAGTTAATTTCTTTGGTGCCTAAACTGAGATGACCTATATATCTGCCTGCAGCTGTCACTTGGAAAAGCAGAGAAAGACGATATGCAGAGAAAAGATATAATATTAAAGCAGAGATACAAAAAGAAATAGAAATTATCTGGGAGAAAGTAAATGAGGTTATTGATAGCTTTGCAATTCCTGGTGATCTCCTATGTAAGACACATCTACATTTCCTACATTTTCTAATAAGAAACCATTTCCCTAAACTCTCCGTTTTCATTTAAACTAGCATAACAGAATAAATTGACCTAGCATGGCTTGTAAAATGTAATCAAAATACAACTCTTTTTTTGTCTCCTGTTGTCCCTCTAAAATGTATTCAGTAAAGCAAAATTTTTCTCTTGCCCTTGAATGAAACTCTTTCTCTAGTAAGCCCCATAAGTGTTTTTGTTCTTGTTTAAAGTTTAAAATGTCATCCAATCACTTTAGAATCCAAAAACTGTGTTGGTTCCCTAATTAAAATTGTCATCCCTAGACAGTAACCCCAACTCAACTTTCCTCTCAGGCTACTATTCAAGGTTAGACACTTGCAAATGGGAAGGGGGAGAAACAAAGGGGCTTCTCTATTTAGCATGTCTCCTCTGCAAGCTGCAGTTTCTGATCTCCCCAAAGTTGAATCCAGGAAAGAAACAGGGCTTGGGGTTAAGGGCAGACATACATGGTGCATCTGGCAATGGGCCCCACTAAGTGTCAGATGTACAGATGCTGACTACCTCATTAGAACCTTTGTGAGCTTTCCAGAGGAATCCCCTTCACCTCATGCTAAGTCCCTCTTGCTACAATTCCTGCAATATGACAACCCATACCACAGAAAACTCCCTCTCAGAATACACAAGTTCTCTGACAGGTTCTCTTGGACAGAATTATAAATGGCTCTGCCAGTCCTGTCTTTCCGGTGAGGTCTACCCTTGGTGCACAGAAAGCATGCATTCTTTGCGCAGCTGTCCCTAAGAGTGAGGTTATGTCTGAAACAGTCCTGTGGTCTTTCTCTGCCCTGCTGCTACCTGCAACAGCCTCTCACCTAGTCCAGCAGAAGATAATTTTATGTTTTCTGAGTTGTCCAATTGAGTTAACACCACTTTTGCCTCCTCTTTCTCAAGAAGAAGTGGAAATCAGGACAAGAGTTCACAATTCCCTTCATTTTTCTTACCTTGGTCCTTTTATACAATTGACCTGGGTCATGGTCCCTGATGGGGGTCCAAGAGTCTAAAAACTAATTTTCTCATTTACTTTGAATTTTTTATTTCAATATACCACCTGTTCTTTATGTGTAGCATCTATGTTACCTTGGTGCCATAGTCAAAAGTTAAATTCTGTCGTGTAATATTAGCCTCAATTGGTTTTTGTTACTCTCTCTCTCACCCCTGTCAAATAACCGTTAATGAAGCACTCTGCCAGTATTCATAGTAAATACCTGCATCATAGGTTTCATGAACCTGAAAGTAAATGTCACTAACTGTGAAAGTTCATGGAATATAACAATTTTCTGAATCAAGAATATGAATCACATCAATTAACATATGAGAGAACAAACCATTCAACATCCTTATCCATAGGTCATCTTGATTTTCTTTACCCATTGCAGAATACATAGTAACTCTTGTGAGATCGTTTAAGGAAATAAAAGTTCTTTAAAAATAAATGTAAAAGTGTCAAAGGCTGGAGCATAGAGTATGACTGTGGCTTAGATCTATGATTTTTAGAACCACTAAATACTTGATTCATTGAATAAATATTAATTGTGCACGTATCACGTGCAAGACATTGTAATGGGTACTAATTATAAATACTGAATAAAACAGGCATGATTCCAGCTCCTTTGAAGCTTACTATCTATATTTGTTTCAGCTAAAAACAAGTAAAAAAGAAACATTCGTGAAATTATTTCTGCCAGTGCCCTACTTACTTACTCATCAAAGGAGAAAGAAAATTTCGATGAAAGGTAAAACCGGCTTAATTTATGGTGTGAAAATATGCACAGGCATCATATGCCTGTAGTCCAAAATGTGACTCTTTAGAAAGCCAGGTGCCTATACAAATTCTTTTCAGGAGACAAAGATAAATGAACTGACCTTTAGCATAGGTAATAATAAAGAAAGAAAAAGAAATATTTTTGCTGTATGTAATATGAAGTTAACAGGAGAAGCAGAATACGGCAACTACATTTCTGCAGAATTGCTTTCTCCCACTCTGAAGAATCTAATAGAAGACAAGGGTTGTGGCCCAGATCAAGTGCCCAGTGTCCATTGGAAGAAAACACCTTCTCAAACACTCATATGTCACAGGTACTCCAAAACAACAGCCACTTCCTTCATCAGAACTACTTTCATCTTGTACATTCAGGGAGGTTAAAGGTTAATATTATAATAATGATGAAATATAAGGCACTGTAGGGTCTATTTTGCTAGCATAAATCTAATTTTAAACTTCATGAAGTACTTAAACATGTCCTTTACCTTTTGTTTTATTAGAGACATAGCATGATTACATCTACAAATGCTGAGATTCTGAAGAATTATCTCTAAGATTGTCAAGAAACCTCTAAGCCTACCAAAACAGCTGTCCATATATATTACCCATAAGAGCTGGCTTCCACCAGTTCTGATAGCTAGAAACAGTCAGAGCAAACCTCTAAGTCATGAACATTTAAAAGGTTTACCAAAAACGATTGCTGATGACCTGCATTGGTATTTCTAGGTCCTTTGTGTACACTTTGCCAGGGCCTACTGTGATTAAACACTGATTGGTGATTCAGTTCCAGATTTTGGAAACCAGACAGTCTTTCAAGAACCACCTCCCTGTGAAGGCTAATTTATAATCCAGTCCAGAACACTCTTGAGACAGAAAGGGGGAGCCATCATTAAATATGTCAAAACAAGAGTTATAAACCAGCAGGCAGCAACCTGTGGTCACCCTAGATGAGTTTTCAACCAAACTATCTGAATGGTGGGTCTATGATATCTGTTTCTCTTAAATTGCAGAGTAGAAATGCAACTGCAAAGAAGGGGGAAAGATGTTGTAACAGTGTGAGGTGACACAGACTACATGTAGAGGCTAATGGCTGAGCCCTGTGCACTCTCACCTGTTAAAACTGCTAAAGGTAGTAGCCACTGAAGAAAGGAAAAAGACTTGATCTGACACCTTACTGCCCAAACACTGCACACCTCCCCCCGATACAGGTGTGTTGCTCAGAGGCCCTCTCAGTTAATAACTAGAGTGTTCAGTATGACATCGACTCATGAAACAAGCAATCCCATAATAAAAACAAACCAAACCATGTTGGAGCAATAACAGATTCCATAAGAGTGACTTTTGCTTATTCATCTAGAAATTGTGACTTTGGGGAATGCTTGAAGGAATTTAGACTAGAATAACTTACCAATTATTTATTTTAAATAGAGTTTATTTTCTACATGAATACCTACACTATAGAACCTTTGTGTCACCAGGACTCTGACATTAGCGTTATTTGTATAACTCAAGGTTGAATCTCTGTCTGATATTCCCAACAGGATCTCAGATCATCTCCCATCTCCCAGAGTGCTATAAAAAAGTGTTGTTGTCTCACTGACAACCTATCAGAAATGCTCAGCTTATGACAAGAGCATTGGTATTTATTCCTGGCACAGAAAGTCATAACAATATTTGAACAAGTTATTATTGGCGATTATCTTTACTACTGATTCACTATCAGTATGGAAAATCATGAATTCATAACACATATTCTTTCTACCCTTTATTTCATTTCTTCATTCATTCATTTATTCGACTAACATTTATGCCTACTATGCACCAGGCATTATGTTTCACTGTGGTGAATAAAGTACAATTTGTCTTCTGCCCTTATAAAGCTTTCCATTTGGTGGAGGAGACAGACCACAAACAAGCAAACAAACATTAAGGAGCAAAGCTATGATCTGAACCACTAGAAAATATGGGGACATGTTTAGGAGAAGTGGTCAAAGGAAGCCCTTAGGGAAGGTGAAATTTAAGTCAAGTCCTAAAGGGATGGAAAGTCTCCACTTGCTCCATTTTTTTTGCTATCCTTAGATTGTCTCTCTTTGTATATTTCTTTAAATTTCTAACTTACATGTCATACCCTTATGCATTTTCTTCTCTCTCATCCATATTTATTTGGTTGCCTTATTAATTCGTTCAACTCTATTTGTTCCCTCTTTTCTTGGTCACTGTGTGTATAGCCTCTCAGCGTGACATTCTTAAGGAAATCCACCATTTTTCTCTGGTATGTAGAAATTTAAGTCAAAACCCTCAATCATCATTAACCTCCTGTTCACAACTTTGTCACATTATACTGGAAAATGCTTTTTAAGATGTGAAAAAAGGGTCAGAGCATATTCTGTAACCATTTGTTTGAATCTTCTTGTATAACCAGAATCTTTTATTGTAGGACAAAATAGTTGAATCTGTCTGTAAGGCTGCTTGTCCCATGAACATAATTCAGTTTTCTTTTCTTTTTCTCCTCTGACTGAAAATTGTTATGGGAGACTTCTGAAGTCTAACAAAGCATCTCCAACATCAGATCTCAGCATAAGAAGGTATTTCTAATCATTTTATGTAACCACATCAACGAATGTGTTAAAGTGTATGCTACGGAAAATATAAGCATAGCCTTTTCCCTCCAAGTTTACAATACAGCAGGGCACATAAGCCATGTTCCTTCATTACTGTGCAACACAAATTTATCCAGGCCGCACTAGTCTATTGGTAATAAATGGAGTTCATATTAACAGTAATAACTCTAATTTCACTGATTCTTACCTGATTACTGAAGTGTGGCCTTCCTCCCCATCCTGAGTCCCCACAAATACTGCTGCAGTGGTGTCTCGTAGGTGCTGCACTCTGTTCCACCCAGGTGGTACTGGGATTCTGCAGTTTCTGACAAGCACTGTGATCTCACATAGGGAACACAGTCCTTTCAGTTTTTATTTATAACCCTCTCCTCTGGCACCCAGCTTTGTTATTTTACCTGGCTTACTTTGCCTGGCTCCTTTCCTTGCATGAGTCCTCTCCAAAGAGGCACCTCAGGCCCCAGGCAAACAGATGTAGGCTGTCACATCATCTGATCAGTGGGCTACACTTGGCTGAACACAGCATAGATGGTCACTGTTGATTCTGACCAAATACCCCTAGGCCTATTATGGCTGTCACCAGGAGTTTTCTAAAAGGAGGACAACACAGAGTAATGCTTAGCTTCCCCAGAGTTACCAATTTAATCAAAAGTGTTAAAGAGGAGACTCCACATTTGGTATAAGCTCCATTCCTCAACTAAATGACTGGATCTGAAATCATGCCTCCTCTCGGCCTTCTGCCTCCTTTACCAGAGGTCAGGAGGAAGTCTGTGTAATGAGACAGAGACCACATCTCAAAATGTTGTCAAATAGCATCTCAACCATTCAACAGGGAATCCCCAAATCTAACCGCCCCCTCTTCCCAAAAGTCACAATCTGTGTTGATTCCAACAGGGCTAATTTCATTATTCCCTTTATCTTTTGTATTACCACAAGAAGCCAGATTCCCAGGACATCATCCATTGCCTGCACTCTTATCGCCACTAGGAGATGCAAATCAGATCCCCTAATCCTTTCCCCCACAACCTCTTTAGCTTCTAAAACTCTTCCACTATGTCTTCTAAAATTCACAATTCATCATCATCAAAATCCCCTATCTAAATATTTCTGAATGTTTACTTTATTTTTGGCTCTAATGAAAATCTGGTTATTCCCTCAGGATACATTTTCAATTCCAGGCCTTTCGAGTGTTAGATTTTTTTTCTTCTTCTTCTTCTTCTTCTTCCCACATTCCTTACAGTGTTGGACTTGGAGATACTTCCATTCTTGTTGCTATTATACTTCTACACTATTTTCCCCATGACCTCCATGTTAATAAATCCAGCGCTAATTGTTAGTCTTCATCTAATATCATCTCTCTGCCACACTTGGTGAGTGAATAACTTGCTCTTACTCGGTGTACTTACTTCACTTGGTATCCAAGACATATCATCTCTTGATTTTCCTCCAATATCATTGATCATTTGTTCTCCATTTCCTGTGATAATTCTTTTTCTTCTCACTGATCTCTTAATGTAGGAGAGCCTCAGGGTTTCTTCTCTATAAACACTCATGTTCTTTGTGATTTCACTTAGTTTCATGGCTGTAATTATATGTACGTACATACATATAAATGTATGTATGTATATGTGTGTACGTATATCCCAGATCTCTACTGAACTCCAGAGTAGTATGTTCAATAATCCTCTCAACAACTTCACTTGGTTGTCTGATACCTCAAAGTTACCATGTCCAAAATTGAACTGTTAAGTCTATCCTCCAAACCTACTCTATCCACAACTCTTCCATTCTCTGTTGAAGACAATTTCATACTTATAGTTACTCAGGTCAAAATTCTTGGAGTGATCTTGGATTCCTTCCTTTCCTTCATGCCACATATCCAAAAGACCTGCACATCTAGTTGGCTCTACCCTGACAACCAGAAACTGACTGCGTCTGACCTCATTCACTGCCACCACCCCAGCATGGATTTTTCTTTTTCCCTTTTCTCCCCTACTGTCTGCTCTCAACTCTGCAGCCAGAATGTGTCTTGTAAAATGTAAGTCAAATAATATCTGTAACCCTTATGGCCAAAACTCTCCAACAGCTCTTCATTTCACTCAGAGTAAAACCCAAGTCCCTGATGACCAATAAGACCTTGTAGGATATGACTCTGATACCTCTCTGTCTTCATCTGCCAGTTTCTCCCTCTTGTTATAATCCAAGCATACTCAAAACTAGAGTCTTGTATGTTCATTCCCCCTCTCTAAAAGTTCATTCCCCAGATTGCCACAGGGCTAATCCTCTCACCTTCTTCATGTTTTTGCTTGAATTATCTCCTCTATGGTGGTATTCTATCCGTTCTATTTCAAATTCACCTGCCACTTGATTGGCACCCAGGAAATCCTGATTCCCTTTGCCTTGTCCTCACTTTTCCTCTTTTCCATAACATGTATCATCTTCTAATGTACTATATCCTTAACTTATTTATAATGTCTATTGTTTATTATCTGTCTCTCCTGCCCAGAAGGGCAGAAATTTTTATGTTGTTCACTGATATATTCCAGTTCTAAACACAGTGCCTGTTCAATTAGGTTAAATCTAGGACCCAAAGAAATATATAGAAAACGTGGTATATGTTTTTTTAAAAGGCGGGGGTAAATGCAATGTATTCCAGGGACACAAAGGAGATTTTATTTCTGCCTTGAGGCATTGGGTAAAGATTTTTGAAAAGGTAGAATATAAGTGGAGTTTGACAGGTTAGTAAGCTGTTTTTGCAAGTGGGTACGATGGAGGAAAGGCATTCCAGAATAGGAAAAAAATTCATCAAATATTGTACAATAAAAGTCACAGACTATATGTAAGCAGTGAAAAGTATTTTGAGTTGACTATAATGTAGACATTAGGAGTAGAAAAATTGAGATATAAAGCTGGAAAAATAGAACAGGAACATTTATAGTCAATGGACATTAATGTCATGAGCAAAGTTTAGACAATATTCTGTATGCAGTATGGAGCTAATAAAGGATTTTAAGTACAGAAAGGATAAAATTGGACTGGGGAGATTCATTGGAGTGGGGAGAAAAGGGAAACAAGGAAACTATGCTGGAAAACTGAGAGATTATGAGGTACTTAATTAGCTAATGCTGTAGCTATTTTTTAAAGAAGAATATAAGCTTGATATATTCAAAGAATATATAGAATTAACAAGTCTTGATGATTGAATGAAATTATGAGAAAGGACAAGAGAAATGGAAATGGGAAGGTTTCTATTGTAAATGACTTCAGTAGAGTAAAGAATACAAGATGGAGACATAGGAAGGATTTTGGATTTGGAAGTATCCTTGAGAAATGTTAGAAATACATATTTGTGGTTCAGGTGAGAAGTTTAAGCTGAAACTATATATTTGTGATTTCTATAGCTAATGAGCACAACTATAGTATATCTGACCACTGCATTCAGAATATATATAGAGAAGCAAACAATAAGAGAAGGAAAATCTTGAAATATTCAAAGAAGTGATGAAAATGGTGTCTTCATGTACTTAGGGAAGAGAAAGAAGAACAAAGAAGAAGGAGGAAGGTCAGAGTAGTCAGGGGTGAAATTTCAAAGGTCCAGATGTTTAGTAGGTCAAATCCAAGTGACGACATGCTCTATACTATAAATGAATAGATCAAGATCATTAGAGTGGAAGACATGAAAGATTTGTGAGATTAGAGTGATTATGAATCATTAATATGAATGCTGAAGTCTGAAAGAACCATAGCAGGTTTAGGGGAAGAGAAAGACTCATTAATATATACACACAATGCTTTAAGGCTATGAATGTAGAAAGCACCAAGAAACGTGATAGAAAAAATGTGGTTTATTTCTGTGTAATCACGTAAGCAGATGAAACGAAAGTATCAAATAGCTTTTAAATTTTTAGATTAATGGTCCAACAAATATATTTAATGATGCTCAGAAAGGACTTTAACATTAATAAGTCAAATGTATAAAAAAAAAAAATAAATTAGCTACCTGTAGAATCATAAGGAAAAATTACCATCCACTGGCCTTGAGTGATCATACATTCAAAAGGCAAGATTGTATTTCATGTGATTTAATTTCTTATTATGTGGTGTTTAATTTATAGGAAACATTTAGAATTTTTTAGTGGAATAGCAATAGCTGATAAAAATGTTACTTGTCATGGAAATAAAATGATAAACTTGATAGTGATTAATGGCTTCCATTACATTCAGAATTGAGGTTCAATTGCTGGCTCTGGAGATAATAGCACAAAACTCTGTAAAAGATGAACCAATATTTTAATATATTTTAGAATTAATGTATTAAATTCTAGATTTGGACTAGATTTGAACTACATGAGCTTTTTACTTGTGCTTCACTATACAATATATGTCTCTGATTCTATTTTAAATTATTAGGTTCCTTTTAAGTAAAGAATTAAAAAAAGGAAATCTTTCATATTTGTTCTCAATAAAAGCCATTGGTCAGGTATTTTGTCTTTTAGTTTCTTTTATATCATAAATTCATTTTCTATTTAATGTCTTGGGATTCAACTACATGATTCACTATACCGTGAATGATAATTTTATAACTGAAGCTTGGAACCATCTTTCCAAAAGCACATTTCAACATTAAATATTAAGACATCACATTAAAAAGGTAAAAGATACAGGCAGCAGCAAAGATAATTAATGTTACAGGGAAAGAATTAGACAGAAAAATAAATGATCAAAGGATAATTTGGGGTTGTCAAGAATTGTTTTTAAATTTCTGAGAACAGAAAAACCCAATCCTTTTGCACTCACTTCTTTCTTCCCCTACTCTGCTAATCCAATTCTGCTGTCTCTTAGCACGCAAAGGCAATACGTAGACCTCGAATGAACAGTATGGGGATTTTCTTTACAACTTTTATTTGTGATTACTGTACTTTGTTTTCAGAACACAGGAAATGGGACTTGCCAGTTGTCAAGTATGTTTATGTAGCAAATGTTTGTTTGTGAATATCTTGTCTCAAGAAAAGGAAAGATGGGAGTTTTGAGTTGTCAAGTTGATTTTAGTGTTGAATATATTGCTTTATGAAAACAAGCATAAGTTTGTATTTGTCAGCAATTGCTAACAAAAAAAATGTGTTTATTCCTAGTGTGGCTGTATTTTATTTTACTAGAAAGTCAGAAGTTAATGAGTCGATAAAAAATAAGCCTCCTACTTCTGGTGATTGAAGTAGAAAAAGACACTCCGAGAAGATCAAAACCCGTGAAAGGAGAGAAACTGCAGCAAAGGGCCCATCCTGTTGGCCTGGAGCTCGCTGGAGATCCAACGCGATTCGCCCATGCCTGGATGAATGTCAGGACCGTGACCCACCAAGACAGGTCCAGTCCTGTGAAATGACCGTCCATTGCCATGGCACCTGGATGAAGACCACTGGCTCCTGCCTAAAACAGATTCATCCCTGCAGGGGAAGTAGCAAACCAGATGATCCCACTTTGAATTCCGTACATTATTTAATAACACCCATACTGCAATAAGAAAGGGTTTTATTTCTGAATAACACAAGTGCTTGAATTTGCCTAAATGCTTTGGTTTGCGGGATCAGAGGGAAAGAGGCTTCTGTGATTGAAAGCTTTGGAGTACCCTCTAAACTCCTTATTAGGGTCGTGACTTAAGTTTGGATAAATTGACCAGAGAGGTCAGCACTATACTTAGTTCCCTGAGCCCAGCTGATGGCAAGTGACCACAAGGAGCCCTTTGCTTGCTGAGGGGCTTCTATTAATGCATGAAGCTCTGTAAACAAAAGGGACTGACTTGAAAAATTGCAATAATTATTTCTACATAAGATGAGGCTTGTCTGGACACCCCCTCAGATCAGCTTCTGACTCCTATTTATGGATCAGCTTCACGGTCTGAGAACGAAGCCCTCCGTTGTGATAATTTATTCCTGAAACCAAGTGAATTGGTAACTCCGACAACAAACAATAAAAATATTTATTAATCCCTTCCCTCTAATTTTACTAAAGTTAGAAATCATACTCAAACAAGAAGTTAATATTTTTCTAATCACAAAAATGAAAATTAAGTATTTGTAAATCCATAGGATTAAAGAATTCTTTCAAGAGTAGAGGACACAGTGTTTCACGTTTTAAAATTATTTTGTTATATAGCAAAGTTATTAATCTTGCTTGTTTCTTCACCAAACTTGAGTGATCGGGCATCCTGTTTGTTGCTTTCATTACAGTGTGTTCTTGAACAGTGAGCCAGAGATAGATGTCAAGCTTGAAGGAGAAGTTCATTTACCTTCATGTATTTTGCAGGGAAAGCCTCTGATGATTATGTAAGATGCCATCAGAATTAATTATCAAATGGATGAATGAATTTTAAAATGAGGTTATAATTCATTGACCAGAATCTTGTTCACCATTCTTCAATTAGGGCGGGCCTTTTCCATCTTGGATTAGTATTCTTCTTTCTCCTTAATTGATCTCTTGTCATCCTTGAACAAAAAGTCATTTGTTAGTGAAGGAAACAAAGTTAAATAAAGAGGCTACTGATGTCGAAGGGCTCTGTATCCTAAAAATGTGGTGTACTGGGTGCTTGCAATGGATGAAAATAAAACACACACACACATAAAGGACTCCATGCTGGGAATTATGTTAACCAGTGTTGATATTAAAAATATGTAACAACAGCATGGGCACCAACCATCAGATGAATGCAATACCTAATCAAAACGAACATGGCAGGCCGGCACGGTGCCTCACACCTGTAATCCTAGCACTCTGGGAGACTGAGGTGGAAGAATTGCTTGAGCTCAGGAGTTCAAGACCAGCCTGAGAAAGAGCAAAAACTTGTCTCTACTAAAAACAGAAAAAATTAGCTGGGCTTGGTGGGACACACTTGCAGTCCCAGCCACTCTGGAGGCTGAGGCAGAAGGATCGCTTGAGTTTAAGGTTGCAGTGAGTTATGATAACTCCACACTGCACTCTAGCCCAGGATGCCAGAGTGAGACTCTTTCTCCAAAAAAAAAAAAACATGGCATAACCTGCTAGTATAGCTATATTGATACATCTGATTGCATATTAGTTTTGAAGAATATAATTTATGCTCTTCATCATTAAATTACAATTACAAGGTCACTGATTACTCTCAAGCAGGAAATTTTGTACTTCTGTAATTTTCATTGACATTTTCAGTGTACACTGAAGAGTGGCAACCTCAAATGCTACAGGACAAGGCAGGAATTTAAAACCAGAGAGTACACAAGAGAGCTGGGAATGGTAAAGCCTGTAAAACAGGAAAGCATATTTCCCAGCCAAAGACATTCAGATTCAAATATTTTAAAACTGCTGGCCAAAAACCAAAACATACTCAAATTCTGAGTATGCTATAATGTTCTCCAATCTAACCAACTACTTCTGAAACATGTTACATTACTCATGATGGACTATGTCATTATGCCACAAAAGTGGAATCACTTATAATAAAAAATAAATAATAGTCAAAGACAAAAATTTCCCTAATGTTTTCCTTAGACTAAGAACAGTCATGAACTGTGTCTTGTATCATCTTCATGCCCAGCACACTGTTCCTCATTCTATTAATATATGCTTTCTGATGCAGAATGAAGAAAGGTGTTTCTTTGTTTGTTTATTTGTTCTTTAACGATTTTAACAAAAGAAGACTTTAATTTTTCTGAGTGAATGATGAGAAAGTAGAAATAGAAAACTACTTCATAAACACCATTATAAATCCTACAGGGTAATAGAAAAGTACAGCATTGTTACTAAATTATAAGTCAAAATACGCATTGTGTACTTATAGAGGGTATGATGAAGAAAGAATAGATTCGATCACAACACAAGGAATTTCTTTACCCTCTCAGAAGATGTTCAGCTCCATATGAGTAAAAACCTTCCGTGAGTGTCATAAGACACAGAGAGCTATCCAGAATTACACATTCCATTGTCCAGGATTGATAAATCCCATTTACTCAATGTTATTTCATGAGAACCACAGCCAATTTGCTAGCACACCAGGGACTCAGTGCAAAAATTTCTTGAGCATACCTCAATCCTAAAGGGACTTCAAGGAAATCCTTTCAATTACGGAATGAAGAGGAAGAAAACTTTAGTTCACGAGGAATCACTGGGAGGGAATATAATTCCCAGTTCTTCTTGGGCTTGATAATTCTCGAGCATATTATAAAACCAAAAGTCTAAGAGTTTCTTCATTTAATCTCAATGTCGTGCTTTGTTTATTTCAAACCTCAAATCTGTAATTTTGTGGCTAAAAATTAATTTAAGAATTTGAGAAAAGTAGGGTAATAGGAATATATGGGAAAAAGAGAGGGAATTATGTTAACATAATACAATGACATTCATGCTTGATCATTTGTTAAATGTCGTGATGACTACATTCCAAAGTCATTGGACAAATAATAAAAATAAATTGCAGACATTATTGGAAGTTTTCTCCAAGACAACCAAAATTAAGGACACTGACCTCATACCAAGAAAATGCACAAAATAACACACTTTATGAGGCTTGACTATACAAAATTAGAAACTATGCTATACACTACTTACAATTCACATGTTAAAATGTATTTTGAAATAACACTGGTCTATCACAGTAACTAATGACAGTTCATTTCTTGCTGCTATGGCAGCCAATATATGTGGTAGGTGATTAAAGACCAGCATCTTCCTATTTTGACATTTTATGAAGTCTGAATATATTTCTTATGCAGAATGTGTAATAGCAACATTAATCAACTTTTTAAATCAGTTGATTCTCAAGATGATAGTACAGCTTTTATCATTACTTTGGCTATTGATTTCTTAAAGGGAAAAATGCCATATAATGGTAAAGCGCATGTTTAAGTTTCTACTCGTAAATAACTAACAACTTCTAAATGCTTTGATATAAGAGAAACTGTTAATTTTATCAATAAATCTGTATCAATGATGAAATTTAGCTAGAGAAATTCAGTATAAATCAGAGAATAAATGTTTATTCCAAAAATATTAACAAAATTTTTAAAGTTCTAGCATATCCTAAAGATGTATATCTTCACAGAAATAATTATTTAGATTCATTTTTACTCATGTCAATGAACTCTACATTTAAAAAATAAAAATATATACATTCTAATTCTGAGATATCAAGAATATGATTCTGTCTCTGCAATTTAAAATAAATAATAGCATGATAATTCTGGTAAAACCAATGATTTCATGGACAACTCTAATTAATTTAATCTCTTAAACTTCTGTGAGATGAGTAAACCAAAGGTTTTTACGATCTAAAAAATATCAGACATTGAAAGCAATTTTTACATGCAGGCTACTAACTAAAGAGAATAAAATTTTCCCATTAGTTTTTAGAACAGATTTCACCATCGTCACCAAAAACCAAACCATAATATATAGAAATGGCAATACTTTAAAAAGCATTCACAGAATAGTATACACAGAAAATAACTGGAATAAATGGAAAGACATTCCATTCCCTTTTGAAGATTCAATTAACTCCAAATTAATGTATCAATTCAATAAAATCCAAGCAAAAATTCCAATTGGATTTTGAGAAATTTTATTTTTGGTTGTATATATTTAAGGTATACAACATTATGTTTTGCCATATATATGTGTATATATATATATATGTAGTAAAATTTTTACTACAGTCACACAAATTAACATATTCATCACTTTAAATATATACAGTTACCTTATTTTATATGTGTGTGGTAAGAACACCTAAAATCTATTTTTTTTCCAAATTTTCAGTATATAATACAATATTATCAACTATAGTCCTCATGCACTATATTAGATCTTTAGCCTTATTCATCCTACCTAACTTCAAGTTTGCAACCTTTGATCTACATTTCCCCATTTCCTCCCCATTCATGGCCCTAGTAATCACTGTTTCTATGTACAGTATTTGACTTTTTTAAAAAAATTTCACCAAGATCATACAATATTTGTCTTTTTGTATGAGGTTTATTTCACTTAGCATTATATCCTCCAGGTTGATCCATGTTATCATAAATTGCAGTATCTCCCTCCTTTTTTATTCTGAATAATATTCCACTACACATATACACCATAATTTCTTTACCCATTTATCCTTGATGGATACAGGTTATTTCCATTGTCTTGGTTTCTGCGACTAAGTGGTGCAATGAACATGTGAGCACAGATATCTCTACAAAGTGCTAGTTTCATTTCCTTTGGGTGTATAGACAGCAGAGGGATGGCTGGGTCTTAATACAGCTCATTTTTAATTTTTCAAGGAACTCCACACTGCTTGCGATAATGGCTGTACCAATCTGCATTCCCATCAACAGTGTACAAGGGTTCCCTTTTCTCTACATCCTTACCAACAATTGTCTCGTCTTTTTAATAATAGCTATCCTAAATGGTGTGAGGTAGTATCTCATTATGGTTTTAATTTGCATGCCTCTGATGATTAGTGAGGTTGAGCACCTTGTTGTTCATTTGTGTATCTTCTTTTGAAAAATGTTTATTCAGGTCCTTTGCTCATTTTTAATTTGGTTATTTTGTTTTTTGTTGTTGAGTTGTTTAAGTTTTGTATATATTTCAGATATTAACCTCTTATCAGATGAATAGTTTGCAAAGATTTTCTCTCATTCCATAGGTTGTCTTTTCATTCCAGATTATTTCTTTTGCTGTGCAAAAGCTTTTTAGTGTGATACAATCCCACTAGTCTATTTTTTCTTTTGTTGCCTACGATTGTGGGGTCATATCCAAAAATTATTGTCCAGACCAATATCACAGAGCTTTAGCCTTATGTTTTCTTCTAGTAGTTTTACAGTTTCAGGTTGTACATTTAATTCTTTAATCCATTTTTAGTTAATTTTTGTATATGGTGTGATGTAAGGATTCAATTTCATTCTTCTGCATGTAGATATCCAATTTTCCCAGCACCATTTATTAAAGAGACTACCTTTTCTCCATTGTGTATTCTTGGAACCTTATTCAAAGATCAATTGATCATAGATGCATGGATTTCTTTTCTGGGCTCTCTATTCTGTTCCTTTGGTCTAAATGTCTATATTTATACTGGTACCATACTGTTTTGACTACTGTAGTTTTGCTATATATTTTGAAATCAGAAAATGTGATACCTCTAGCTTTGTTCTTCTTGCTCAAGAATGGTTTGAATATTCAGGTTCTTTTGTGGTCCCATGTGAATTTTAAGATTTTTTTGTTTCTATAAAGAATACTGTTGAGATTTTAACAGGTATTACATTGAATCTGTATATTGCTTTGGGTAGTGTGTACATTTTAATGATATTAATTTTTCCAATTCAAACATGAGATATCTTTCATTTTTTGTGTCTTCTTCAATTTTTTAATCAATGCTTTATAATTTTCGTTGTACAAATGTTTCACTTCCTTGGTTAAATGTATTTCCAAGTATTTATTCTTTTTTAATGCTATTGTAACTGGGATTGTTTTCTTTATTTATTTTATTTTTTGATAGATTATTATTAGGATATGTTCATTTTGTATTCTGCTACCTTACTGAATTCATTTATTATATCTAACAGGGTTTTTTGTTGAGTCCTTGGAGTTTTCTATATGTGGGGTCCTGTTATCCATAAACAGAAATAATTTTACTTCTTGCTTTTTAATTTGGACACCTTTTATTTTTTTTTCTTGTCCAATTTCTCTTGCTATTAATTTCACTACAACATTTAATAAGAAGTGGCAAGATTGGGCATCTTTACCTTGTACTAGATCTTAGAAGAAAAGCTTTCAATTGATTATAACACTATCTGTGGGCTTTTCATCTATGACCTTTGCTATGATGAAGAAATTTCCCTTTCTACCCATTTTATTGAGAGGGTTAACCAGCAAAGACTGTTGAACTTTGTCAAATACTTTTTATGCATCTATTGAGATGATCATGTGGTTTTTATCTTTCATAATATGTTATATCATATTGATTGATTTGCATATACAAAACCAACCTTGCATCCCACAAATAAATCACACTTGGTCATGCTATACAATCTTTCTGATGTTTTGTTGAATTTGTTCTGTGAGTATTTTATTATATATTTTTGCATCTATGTTCCTCAGAGATATTAGACAGTAGTTTTCTTTTCTTGTGGTGTTTTTATTTGGCTTTGTTATTGGGGTGATGCTGGCCTCATAAAATGAGATTGGAAGTAAGCCCTCTATTTTTTTGCAGCAGTTAAAAAAGGATTGGTATTAGTTCTTCTTTGAATTTTTGATAAGGAACTTTAAATATTCTCTAAAATACATGCTGAGAAATAAAGTTCAGAAATGACAACACCAATCATTAAATGTAAATGGTGCTTAACTTACCATACATTAAGAAATACTATAAAGCCATGGAGGGAAGCCATATAATATTGGTTCAAGAGCACGCAAATAAATATGTATAACAGAAAAAGGAATTGAGGTGGGAAAATGGTTGGGTAAATGAGGGTAACTATGAAGACACAGACAAAGAGAGATCTCTGAACTCTGAAAAGAATCACAGCCCAATCTCAGAAGAATATATAGCACCAGAATAAGTAGAGTTGAAATCAAACCAACCAGGGAATCCCACTCAGAATATGACTCACGCAAAAAAAAAAAAAATGATAGACCAAGAATCTACAAGTCACAGATGTTTCTGGAGGCTAACAGAGCTCTCACCAATCAACACCCCGGTACAGAACTGCCTATATAATCAGGAAGGTCCAGTGCAAAATGAAAATGTGCATCTCAAAGTGCAAAAAAAAAAAGGGTCACTAAAAGTATTAAAATTTAAAGCTTATTCCTTCCTTCCTCAGTATCTCTCTCAATTTGTTATGGTGTTTTTATTTGCTATGTAATGTTATTCTAAGTAAATAAAAATTGAAATTATTAGTATAAACTTTACCATTCATCTTTACATTGTTCAATGCCAGTCTTAAATGCAAATATAAGAGCATTTAACTCATACATGGAATTACCAAAATTGCAGGATTTTTTTTTTGCAGCTTGTATATGAATATGTATTAGATTCTTACCATAGCACGGGAACGTCTACACAAAATTAACACGCTGCTTTTATTTCACTTCTTGATGCATACACATTCTACTGATAGTCTTTGCTTTTGTCTTATTGATGAGTAAGAAAGATAGAAAATAAAAGGAACTATGAGTTGTGCTCTTTCCCTGTCCTTCTCTCTTGTCATTTTTAGTATAAGTGGTTGGCCAATGCAGAGAAGTGAGAAAGAACATGATAGGGTCCTTTGGTCACGTGTGTTTCTTAGAGTCCATTGAGTTATTTCCATATGCAAAGCAGGTTCTGTTTTTAACAGAAAGCATGGCCTCTCGGGGTATTAGCAGCCCCACTTTCTCATTTGTAGATATTGACTGTAGGTAGAATACTTAGATGGCTCCCAAGTTTTCTGCCCCCTGTTGTATACACCCTGTATAATTCCCAGACTTGAGTGTGGTGCAGTGTGTGAATGTGATGGGATATTAATTACTCCCACAATTATGTTATGTTATATGACAAAGGCAAAGGGACTTTACAATATAGCTGAAGTCCCAAATCAGATGGCTTAAGTTAATTAAAAGGTTGATTATCCTAGGTGGACTTTACATGATCAGATGAACCCTTTAAAGAGGGACTAGAGGTCAGAAACTCTAAGCAACTGCAGAGACTTTCTCTCCATCTCTCCACCCCCATCCTTTCTCCTTCCTCCCCTCATTGCTTTAAAGCTTTGGAAAAGCAAGCTACCATGAACTCTACTGCCACAGAGAAATGAATTCTGCCAACAATATGATGAGCTTCAAAGCAAATCCTTCCTTCATTAAGCCTCCAAATGAGAATGCAACCCAGCCAACCTTGAATACAGCCTTAAGCAGAAGATCCAGTTAAGCAATGCCCAGACTCCTGACCTACAGAAACTGTTAGTAATAAATGTGTGTTGTTTTAAGCCACTAAGTTTGTGGTAAATTATTACACAGTGTACATAACTAATATTTGGATCCGCTGGAATTCTGTGCTTGTGGAGCCCTGTAGATACTATGTTTGAATAAGGCAACAAAGAACAGTACAGACACGCATATTGTGTACATCCCCTTTGCTCACACATATGCTTGATTGTCCCATCAGAATTCATTTATAAAATACAATTTCAAATGTAAACTTATTATGAAGTTCAAATTAGCAACAGCAGAGCATTAAACCAAGCACGGATCCTTCTGACCATGGGCCCTATGCAACTGCACACTCATGAAGCTGGCCCCATCTAGTGGCCAGGGCCAGGGACCAGGAAAGACTGCTCCAAGGACAGTATATCTTCCTCTGCATGATAAAATATTTTAAAAGGAGAGTGTTTAATACACTCTCTCATAAAAGCAACATTGTCTTACGGAGAGTAGTGAGCAGGTAGGATAGTTATCTGGGTACCATGCATTACCCAACTGACCAGTTTAAATGGCTACATTTTACTTACTTTACAAAAAATTTTATACTTAATTATTTCACTGCTTTCTCTTCCCCAGCTCAAACAAATAAGTCCCAAAAGGAATAACACATTTGTTACAAACAGAATTGCAAAATTGCATCTTCTCTGACAATTTGTAGAGTGAATAATATATTCTGATCTCTTTTCACTCACGGTGTAGGACTTAAACTATTTTTTTAACAAACTCTTTAAAGTTATGTGACATCTTGAAGAGTAAATCCCTTCAACTTACTCTCTGGAATTGTGTTCAATCATCCTTTTAAGGTATTTTTGCCCCTGGAGACTCCATAAGGACAACAATTGCTAGAAGAGATTTATTGAAGAATTTTAAGTAAGATGATCAATCTAACTTCATAAAGTCAACAATTGCTAAATGCCTGAAATATCACAAAATGCTGTCTTCTACCTGCTCTGAGGATAGAATTTATGAAGAAGTTTATTTTTTTTCCTCAGATCACTTTGACATTTGGAAAAAACTTCAGTGCTAAGCTGTGTTATTCTGTTCTTCCGAGGGAGAGAAAACAGCTGAAGGAAAGGAATTCTGATGAACAGTGTGCCAAAGTAATTTCAGGCCCCAAATCTCTCTCAAGGATTGTGACCCATGTGCATCAGATCTTAGGTGGCTTGAGAAGTTCCAAAAGTCCATCCTTAATACTCTGTTAGGAGTTGGTTCCACCTGCAATCATACTGAAGTGGCTCAGAATCCAACTTAAAGAGAATTCTAATTTCCTATGTCTAACTTCTACCTCAATCTTAGAGTCAACTTTTATTTTTCTTAATTTTAACATTTTTCCTTCCCTTGACTCAACTTCCCTTTATCAATACATCTTCTATTACCAAATTCCAGACTCTAATAACCTCACACCTGAATCATTTTATCACGTCTATTACCTTTGTAAAGCCCTTTTCATTCTTCTAGAACATTTAATAGAACATTGCCTAATTAATCTCTTTAAAATGCTACCTCTAAAAAGTATCAAAACTAAATTATTCAGCCTAGTATCAAAGTCTCTTCCCAACATGGACACTACCGTCTTTTCACCCTTGGTGGTTTCCTATACATTAAACATAACCCAGATTTCCTGGGGGATACTGTTTCTCATGGGGAAATTCAATCCAATTTCACATGTGGGGATTCAATTAAACAAACATTTTTTTAGTTCTCTACTGTATTCCAGGCACCATACTTGACACTGGGGAAGCAACAGTGGATAAGACATGGCCCTGCCTTTGAAGAGCTCAGTGTGATTGGAAGGAGAGCTTAAAAGACTCTCCCACCCCCCCGGTTACCCCTGACTGTACCATCACAAAATATGGCAATTGCTAGAGAAGATTATGCCTAAAATGCTATGAGAACACAAATAAGGGATATAATCAGAGTTAAGATTAGAGAGAATGGACCTAGGAAGACCGTGTAGGAAATATACTAGACTAGGTCATTTATCATCCTGATCAGGAAATTAGAGTTTCCAATCCTACCTGATATTCAAAATCAGAAAAAAAAAAGGCTTTCTTACAGCATAGACAAGGTTGTGGTTTCAATCAGAAGGTGACTGATACCTAAATTAGGATGGAGGCAGAAAAGAGGGAAAGGCAGGAGCCAAGCCAGTGTGATGAAGAACTTACAAGACTCTGTGAATAACCATATGGGAGAGAGAATTAGAGAAAAGGATTAAATTGGATTCCAAGTTTTCAGGCCTGAGTGCCTGAGGGAAAATAAAATACCAGTGGCAAAGCAGTCAGAACAGGAGGAAGGCCTGTGAGGTGGAAAGAAGTCCGGCGTTTTAGATACACTGATGAAGGAAATGCCTCTACTTACAGCATGCATTTAAAGATGAGACCAAGAATGTACTTTGATGTGTACTTGGCGATATCATAACAACATTAAGAAGGAAGTGCAAAAGGAAGAGCAGAGAATCAAGAATAGAATTTTAGAACCCATCCGCATTTGAAGTCAGCAGAATATGGTGAAGCCAAGTGAAGAAAATGAAAAGGAGAAGCCAGAAAGTTCAGGGAAACACCACATAATCTAGAACCTGTCAGTCTTATCCTGTTTTCCTTTAAAATAAAGATTATGAATTATCTTCGTCTCTAGTAAATTTCCTCCCTGAGGGCGCTTCTTTGGCCATTTATTCGTTAGTGCTCACGAAAATGAGGGTTAGCTTTTGAAAATTCATTTACGAATATGAAGCAGGGAATCTTTGTAGTGCTCACAAGGGTATGTTTTTAATTATGGAATGACAATATGAGAGAAAATCTGACTAAATGCACTATAATTCACTTACATTTTACTGAAAAAATGTAGGCATAGGGCTTCTCTTCAGCTGCTTTGACTGCTCCCAACAGTCACACTGCGGTAAACTGCCGCCAGCAAGCCTTATACTTCAAAATGATCAAAATAAAACAACATAGGAGGTTCTACATAATAAATATAAGCCCACATTTAAAGTCAGTGTGTTTTATATGTTTAGTCCTAAGCACAGATCTCTTTTTTATATTAATGTTAAAAGGACCTACCATTAGTTCATCAATCCAAACCTATAAACTGCATACCTCCTACAGATGCTCAATATTGCAAGATTTTATAAGCCCTCTCTGGGCAGAGTCCTCAACTACAAAGGCCTCAGAAGGATGCTGACTAGGACTGGCCTACGCCTAAGGGACAAACAGTTCGAATGAATCAAACATTAGCACTAAAGAATTGAAATGTTGCCTAGCCAACCTACAAATCAGAGCTTTGTGATAATTTAGTTTTTCTTAAATGGGAAGTCGTAGGATTTGAGTATTAGGTAGACCACTGTCCAAATTCCAGTTCTGTTTCTTAATAAGCTATATGACCGTGACAACATTAGGAAATCTCGGTTGCCATGGATGAGAATGGATGGTTGTACATAACTTGCAGGGTTGTTGGGAAGGTTAGACAAGATGGCATATGTAGATTGCCTAGAACAGAACCTGGTTCAACTCTGCACTATGCTATTTGGTACATTAGCTTTAAAGAATAACTTTAATTTTGTTTGATCTGCCTTCTTTACCACAATTTTATCGTCTTGTATTAGCCAGAGTGTAGCATTTTTGTAAACTGACATTTTCAAGATTCCACATGATTAATGCAATCCAGCAAACTTTATTGTTAATTTCTGTACCCTTTATGGCCATCTATGATTAATGCTCTCCTAGCTAGTAATAAATGCGATACTGTTATGGGTTCTGTAACTTGAAGCATTATGAGTAGGACAAAATGAGATGATTTATGCAATCAAGGACGGGTAGGACAGCACCTCATTCGAGAAATACAAAATAATTTATAACTGTGCACAACTATTTAGTAAAGAAAAATACAACCTGCAAAAAAAGGAACTATACTTTCAAAGGGTAGTCTAAACTTTAAATTAATTATGAAGTGCAGCATGCTTATTAACAACATGGCTTTTTAAGTCAGATGTGCTTCAGGTGAGTTATTGAAGTTCTCTGGGCCTCAGTTTCCTTGTCTGTTAAATGTAAACAGCAATATTTACTTCTTAGAGTTTTAAGGACTAAATGATTAATATATAAGCTATATAACTGTCAAAAATATGATTATTTCTTGATAATTGGTTATTGTTATTATTTGTTCTTGAATTCATCAGGGTCTTGGGAATAAACAGAAAACACACTTGGCCGGGGTTATGAAGAGAATTTAATGTGGGGAATATTTTCTGAGGTATGGACAGTTTGAACTATTTTCAGAGGTATAAGTACCAACAAGAGATATTGAGGGGCCCAGGGACAGTCATCAGTCAGAAGCCATTATCACAGTGGGATCTGTAGAGAAAGTAAAGGGAGACAATGTTACCATACCTGGTAGTCACAAAGGGATGCAGAACGACAGCCCTGGAAGGGGAGGGGAGAGAGATCGCCATTTCCAGCAGATCCATCCCCACAGAAGGCCAGAGGACAGAGAATTGTACAGCTAAGGGCTATAGTCCGTGGGAATCAGCCCCAAGAACAGCCTATCTAAGGACAGAGAAGGTCAGAGAAAGGATCTAGGGGAACAGAGGATTGAACAGAGGCTATCCACCCTAAATCATAATTAAATAACTGAATCAAACTCCTTCTTCCTCATAAATAGTCCTAGCCCAGAGCCTTTATCTGGCTCGCTGCACGCCTTGCTCAGTTCCTCATCCGTGCCAAGTCTGCTTTTTCATTTTCAGGAGAGAGACCCAGTGTGACAGCTGTGCCACATCTGATATCTTCTGGGTTCTCCATCAGTCAAGTGGAAATCTCTATTTTGAGACATTTCTATTTCTCTTTTACCATTTCAGTTCTTAGTCAAAAGAAAGACAATTTTCGATGATTAAAAAATGCCGTAAGTCCAATAAATCAAAGCTATAAACTTGTTCATGCAAAAGACAGGAGTGTCAAAATCTAATGAGCCTTTTAGCATTTTTGTTGACTGCTTAGCAAACAGAGCAATGGCTCCCTTTGTTTTTGGTCAGTTAGTATACTCTCCTGTATAGAATGGTTCATAACACCAAGACTCACGTTTAGCCAAAGCTTTTACATTCGATCAACAAACAGCCTAAATGCATCAGTCCGAATTTTGATATCAGTGATCTGAATGAATTGATAAAAAATTTTATTTCATGTGTTAATAATTATTATAATTAGAAGAAGAGGTACCAAAAAATCCCAAATATACTCTATTTATATGTATATGTAAATATATGTGTAATTAAAATCAAAAGCATATGAAATCTTACCATAAACTCAATAACCTCTCAAATTAGGCATGTAGGGAAAAATTGTGGAAGATATTGAAACGGACCAAAAAAATTTGTGGTAGTCCTCAGTGAAAAACGAGACATTTTCTAGGATCCACCCTTCCTAGTTATCTGTTTCTATTAGATACGTGACTTTCATTGACTTTGAGCTTTTTATAACTCTGTAAATTGTGGATAGCCAATCAAAATTAAAATAATTCTTTCTAAAATTTTATTGATACATAATATTTGTACATATTCATGAAATACATGTGGTTTTTTTTTTTTATATTCATAGAATGTGTAATGATCAAGTCAGGGTATTTAGGATACCCATTATCATGAACAGTTACCATCTCTGTGTTGAAAACATTTCAAGTCCTCCCCTCTACCTATTTTGAATTGTACAACATATTGTCATTAACTTACAGTCACCCCCTGCTATCAAACATTAAAACTCATTCCTTCTCTCTAACTATATGTTTGTATCCTCAGACAAAATTCTCTTCATCTGCCCCCACACACCCACATCCTTCCCAGTCTCTGCTACCTATCTTTCTACTATCTATCTCCATTAGATCACCTTTTTTAGTTTTCACATATAAGTGAGTGTGTGTAATATATGTTTTTCTGTGTCTGTCTTAGTTCATTTAACATAATGTCCTCCAGTTCCATTCAAGTTACCACAAATGACATGATTTCATTTTTTATGGTTGAATATTATTCCATTATATAAATATACCACATTTTTTATCCATTCATCCATGCTGGACATTTAGATTGTGTCCATATGTTTGTTATTATGAATAGTGGTGCAATTAACACAGAAGTGTATTTATCCATTTGGTATACTTATTTCCTTTCTCTTGTGTAAATACCCAGTAGCAACCCAGTGGGATTGCTGGATCGGATAGCAGTTCTATTTTTAGTTTTTTGAGAAATCTCCATACTGTTTTCCATAACAGCTGTACTAATTTACGTTCCCACCAACAGTATATGAGAATTCATTTTTCTCTTCATCCTCACCAGCAACTGTTATTCTTTATCTTTTGATAATAACCATTCTAACTGGGGTAAGATGATATCTCATTGTGGTTTTGATTTGCATTCCCCTGATGATTAGTGATGTTGAGCATTTTTTCATATATATGTTGGCTATATACACACACACATATATATATATATGTCTTCTTCTGAGAGATGTGTATTTAGATTATAATGGGATTATTTTGTTTTTTGCTGTTATATTGAGTTCTTTTTATATTCTGGATATTAGTACCTTGTCAGTTGAATAGTGTGCAAATATTATCTCCAAATTTGTGGGTTGTCTCTTCACACTGTTGATTGTTTCCTTTGTTACAAAGAAGGTTTTAGTTTAATATAGTCCACATGTCTATTTTTGTTTTTTATGCCATAAAACAAAAGCTGGTTTTAGCCATAAAATCTCTGCCTAGACCAATGTCCTGGAAGATTTCCCTTGTTTCCAGTCTTATGTTTTAGTCTTTAATCCATTTTAGTTGATTTTTTTATATGGTGAGAGAGGGGTGTCTAGTTTTATTCTTCTGAATATGGATATCCATTTTCCCAGTACTGCTTATTGAAGAAGGTGTCTTTTCCCCAATGGTTGTTCATGGTGCCTTTGTAGAAAATAAGTTGGCTGTAAATATGTGGGCTTATTTCTAGGTTCTCTCTTCTGTTCCATCGGGGAATGTGTCTGCTCTTATACCAATACCAAGATATTTTGGTTACTATAGACTTCTAATATATTTTGAAGCCAGATAGTGTGATGCCTCCAGCTTTGTTCCTTTAGCTCAGGATTGCTTTGGCTCTTCAGGAATTTTTTCTATTTCTATGAAAAATATCATTGGTATTTTGATAGGGATTAAATTGAATCTGTAGATGGCTTTGTCTAGTGTGGTCATTTTATTAATATCAATATTAACCCTTGCAATCCATGAGCATGAGATGTCTTTCCATTTCTTTGTGTCCTCTTCAATTTCTGCCATCAGTGTTTTGTCGTTTTCTGTGCAGAGGTCTCTCATCTCCTTGGTTAAATATATTCCTAGGTACCTTAGTGTCATAAATGGGATTGTCCTCTTGGTTTTGTTTTTGTTTTTTTTTTTTCAGATAGCTCATTATTGGTATATAAAAATGCTACCAATTTTTGTATATTAATTTTGTATCCTGCAACTTTACTGAATTTATTATTCAGTTGAAGAGGTTTTTGGTGGAGTCTTTAGGTTTTTCTAAATATAAGATCATGTCATCAGCAAAGAGGGACAATTTGACTTCCTCTTTTCCAGTATGGATGCCTTTAATTTCTTTCTCTTGCCTGATTAATCTGGCTAGAACTTCCAGTACTATGTTGAATGAGAGTAGTGAAAGTGGGCATCCTTATCTAGTTCCAGTTCTTAGAAGAAAGGCTTTCAGCATTTCCCTATCTAGTATGATGCTGGCTATGGGTTTGTCATATATGGCCTTCATTATATTGACGTATGTTCTTCCATGCCTAGTTTGTTGAGTGTTTTCATCATGAAACAATGTTGAATTTTATTAAATGCTTTTTCTGGGTATATTGAAATGGTCATATGGATTTTTGTCCTTTATTCTGTTGATGTGATGTATCACATTTATTGTATTGTGTATATTGAACCATCCTCACATCCGTATGATAAATTCCACTTGATCATGGTACATTATTGTTTTGATGTGGTGTTGAATTTGGTTTGTTGGTATTTTCTTGAGGGTTTTTGTATCTGTGTTCATCAAGAATATTGACCTGTAGTTTTCTTTTGTTGTGTCCTTTAGTTTTGGTGTCAGGGTAACACTGGCTTCATACAGTGAGTTAAGATTCATTCTCTGGCCAGGTGCAGTGGTTTACCCCTATAATCCTAGCACTCTGGGAGACTAAGGTAAGATTATTTGAGTTCAGGAGTTCGAGATCAACCTGAGCAAGAGTAAAATCCATCTCTACTAAAAATAGAAAAATTAGCCAGACATCTTGGTGGCAGTTGCAGCTACTTAGGAGGCTGAGGCCGGAGGATCAATTGAGCTCAGAAGTTTGAGGTTGCCGTGAACTACAATGATGCCACTACACTCTACCTGGGGTGACAAAGTGAGACCCTGTCTCAAAAAAAAAAAAAAAAGAAGCATTCCATTCCCTCATTCCCTCCTCTTCTATTTTTTGGAATAGTTTGAAGAGGATGGATATCAGTTCTTCTTTATAAGTTTGGTAGAATTTGGCATTGAAGCAGGGAGAAATAGAAAAGTGAACAGGCCAATAATGAGTAACAAGATTGAATCAGTAATAAAAAGTATCCCAGCAAAGAAAAGCCCAAGAAATAATTCTTGATCACAGACAGGCAAATAAATTCTTTCTGTAGAGGAGCAATTGACTTCTCTCCTACCTGTGGGAAAAGCCGGTATTGTCTCTATCTGCAAACTCATTTCAACATTCATGATTACCTGTATCGGTGTGATATTTTGAGTTCTCCTTTGAAGTTGTAATATCTTTCTGGTTGCTTCAATATTTAATGAATAAAAAAATCTTTGACACATGTTTATTTTATATTTGTATAAGATTCATGATTTTTTATTTTTTTAATTATTCTTTTATCGTTATCATTATTATTATTACCCAATTTTACAGATGGAGAAACTGAGGTCAGAAAAGTTAGGTAACTAGCCTACTGGGGCACCACTAATATTCTGAACACATGATTATTGGAGTCAAAGCTCATATTATTCCCGTAGGTTGAAATTTATTAATGTGAACAAAATCACACAGATTTTGTGAGCTAGAGCATTTAATAGATAACTGGATCATATGTAGCATTAAAACTTAACCAGTTGGGACAGGCGCGGTGGCTCACACCTATAATCCTAGCACTCTGGGAGGCCGAGGCGAGTGGATCATTTGAGCTCGGGAGTTCAAGACCAGCCTAAGCAAGAGCAAGATCCCATCTCTACTAAAAAAAATAGAAATAAATTAGCTGGACAACTAAAAATATGTAGAAAAAATAAGCCGGACATGATGGTGCATGCCTGTAGTCCCAGATACTCGGAAGGCTGAGGCAGGAGGATCACTTGAGCCCAGGAGTTTGAGGCTGATGTGAGCTAGGCTGATGCCACAGCACTCTAGCCTGGGCAACAGAGTGAGACTCTGTCCCAAAAAGAAAAAAAAAAAACTTAATCAAGTAATCATCACTGCTGATTAGATAATTAGTGACTAGAATTGTTAATTACATTTCAACATAATTGCTGTATGGTAATAAAAACATTATTTTGATTGTTGTCATACATAGTAAAAGAAAAGAATCATAAAAGGAGGAAATCAAGTAGAACTTGAGGAAGAGCAGCAGCCTTTAGCATATGATAAACTAAAAGAACATATGTACAGAGTCAGGAATTCTGTTTTGCAATTTTGTGACACTGGGCAAGTGAGTTATTAAGAGTCACGTCCATCATCTATGTCATGGGGATAAGACCACCTAGCAAGCACTAAGCTATTAAGATAAAATAAGATAATGACTATAAACCATCTGGCATATAAGTAATATTTCTATACATTTTAATTTCCTTTTCCCAGCCCTACCACTGCCCCAGATCATTCCATAATCCTCAAGACACAACAAAGCAGTACACCACACGAATTTAGAATAGAGCTTACTCTTAGGGAGTGGTAGAGAGCAAATAGCAAATCCAAATGTTCAACTAATTTTTTTCCAGTCTGCACCTATAAGATATGAATTATAAATGGCACACTTACAAAACAAGTTATTTCAAGACTTACCTTATGAATGCAATGAAAAAATGTGTTTGCCTTAAAAAATGTAAGACAAGCAAATGCCACATGACTCAGAAGTTCTGATCTCCTTCAAATATTGTCTGAGAGAAAGTGGTTACAGTGTGGTTACAGTGTGACATCCTGGAGGGACAACTTTTATGTTATGATTATCTTTGTACACAGCCAAAGTGACAAGCTTATGTATAGTCTTAAAACCTTTTAAGATGATATAATGTTCTGCATTTCCTCACTTAGCTATAATTTCTTTTTTCAGGGAGGTAGGAAGAAGGATATGGAAGGATATTTGTTTTCAACCAGATTTCCAATTTAGTTCATGAAGGATAAACGATAAAACATTAAGAACAACAAATTTTATTTTTCTAGCTTCTTATATCTTCCTCAATGACTTCTCTAATTTCTCCTTCCCCAAACTCTTCCAGAACTTTTCATCCTAATGAATCCCTCTCTGAATTAAATAAACATAGAAACTAAATATAATAATCTAAATATTCTGCAAACAAACCAAAATTATTTTCATATTCTATACTAAATATAAAATATAAAGATAAATATTAAATAAACAATTATTAATTTTGAGTGGCCAATTTATAAATTGTTAACAACTGCTATAATTGTTAGCAACTGATATAGCATTTTCCATCCTATAGAGAGAAAAAAAGAATTGCCTTAAAAAAAAACAGAAAAGGAACGCATAAACAACAAACCATTCCCTGGATCTCTGGGAATCAATAATAGGTTAAAAAGCCATCTTAGACATAAACATATTAAACATGGGGCAGTTTTTTTTCAGCATAGGTCTATTTCAGGTTTATTATAATTCAACTGAGTTTGAACACATAACCATGGAGTTCACCATAGAACACCCTACATGTATGTGCAGACTGCATGGGCTGTATATACCTTCTCAGGCATTTTTGTTCACCTGGTTAGTAAAGAATATCAGCCACATAGTCCCATCACAGACTCTGTCACTCTTTTCTTTATCGCTAAATAGCACAGCAGGTTCACATAAATATTTAACCTAATGGTAGTTACAAGAGTTATCAGGGGATCAGTTAGTTCAGATCAAAATTTACAGCTACACAAAGGCTGAGTTAGGTGTGTAGTCAAAACCTGCCCCAGTAAATAACTGGGATTGGAGTTCTACAAGATAATTCCTGTTTGGTTCAAAGCTTTGGAAAACAGCTTTGTATTCTAAGTGTGTTTTTACTCTTTATCAACAAAAGCTGTGTCAATGGGTAATTTAGTATTACATTTTTCTTCCCTTTTCGGGCCCTCTGTTATAACCCTAACTTGTCTAGCACCAACCAGTGTACCGATATTCATTTCTGGCACTAACTACCAAAATTTACATATACCCCACAAGCTGATAACTTGCTAGAATGACTTACAGAACCAGGAGCAGCCAAATGAAGAGACACATAGGACAAGGTCTGAGAGCATCCCCAAAACAGAGACCCTTTTCCCTCAACCTACGAAATCGGGCTCTGTCTTCCTCCTGGCACATTAGTGAGCTCACCAACTAGGAAGCTCCACTGAGCTTCAGTGTCCAGAGTTTTTATTAGGGTTTCACTAAATCTTTGGACACATAATTAAAATCAATCTCTAGTGGCCTCCCTTTCCCAGAAGTTGGGCTGGCTCAAAGGTCTAACCCTCTAATTACGTGACTGCCCTGTGGCCAGGCTTCATCTTGAAGTTATCTAGGGGCCGACCATGACTTACCTCATTAGCATAAACTCAAGAATGATCCAAAGGGCTCATAAATAACAAAGGCATTCTTACTCAGGAAATCCCAAAGATTTGGAGTCTACCTCCCAGGATC
Organism: Avahi laniger; assembly: GCA_963575035.1. Lineage (NCBI taxonomy): Eukaryota > Metazoa > Chordata > Mammalia > Primates > Indriidae > Avahi > Avahi laniger. The sequence goes on from CAUYSK010027807.1 coordinate 35,577, forward strand.
TAGGAAAAAAATCCAGCCAAATTCTTTATTATACAACATGAGATAATTACATACATTATAATATTAAATGAGCCAAAGACAAGGCCTAAACATGTAACTGCTGATTAAAAAATGTATTATGAAATGTAAGTGACTTGTTTTCTCCACACCAAAGCCACAAGTCAGCTTCAGTACCTAATTAAAACAGTCAGTTCTCTCAGCTTACTCTGGTTTTAGAAAATAGTGGGACTTGAGCCTGAAAACTAAACCACTCCAGGGGCATGGACATCACATACATGGAGCTACATAATCTACAACATTTAGCACCCTTATTTTCCCATTAGGAGTCTATTTCATAGTCTAAAAATTCCAATTCCTAATCATTAGCCAAAACGGCTTCTTCCCTTTGTACGGACAGGCTTAAATGCCATTTTCTTAGTGCATCCAGTTTGAAATAACTGATACTCTGTAGCAAACTCCTCCAGGAGATCAATGTAGCTATGAAATCTACAAAAGAAAGGCATCAAATCATCTGATCTCTCACTGAACCTAAATATGGACAGGATACTAATCCTTTCATGCTGTAATCTGTCTCAGATGTTTTTAGAACATGTTGCGGAGATGAGCTCTGGAAATTGGTTTATCCTGTCCAGCCCTCCAATTCAGGCAGGACATAAAACACTGGAGTTGGAGTTGGCAGGCCTATAAGCTAATTCCCAGCTACACCATTCACTTTGAAAATTTTACTTAACTTCTCAACACTTTAGATTTGTCATCTGTTAAGTGGGCACAATGCCAACATCATAATCATACAGTAATGATCAAACACGGTAATACATGTATGACTCTAAGACACAGTAAAAGATGAAGTTGTTAAAAAAGGCAGATCCTGGTTTATGCTCTGAAGTTATTATGCTCAATGAAACTACAATTCTTTTTGTGACATGCTGTACTTTAGGAACAATTCACACACACACACACACATGTGCACACACATTGCACACACTGGTCTTCTCTCTTTGGCTCTACCAAAAGGTCGCTTAAAGACCTAATGTGCATTCAGTAGTTACACCACCACCCTTGGCAAGGGAGGTAGGAATGGACAATAAACTTTAAAATGTGTCAAAAGTCTGCCGAAATAAAAGCAAATACTATATGGTGCTCATATCTCTACCAAGCCAATAGCTCCTTCAGCTTATCTGCAAGCAGAGATGACTGGCTCTTCACGGTAAGTCAGGTATTTCAATTTGTATCCTAAAAAGGTCAAATTTCTCCCACTATACTGCAGACAGCTAATGTAAAACATTTAAAACATCGAACACCTATACTTAGAGCATCCTACAATGATTTTAATTTGGAATTGACAGACATATGGTGGTTCCAATCAAAATTCTGCATAAGACAATTGTTATTGGAGAATAGTAGTCAAACCAGTGCATTTTGATCTTCTCTAACTCATGCCTCTTTCAATACTTTTATCTACAACTTCTGTGTGTTCATCCCAGCCAAAGATATTTACAAAAAGATATTTCTGGTGTTTCAAATTGTAATAAATATATACTGATTATATTTGTTCAAACCACACACACTATCTCCAGATACTCCTTCTGGGAATTTGGAACAGCAACATTGCCAAGGGGTAAGGATTAAAGAGCAGAATGACAGATAACAATTTGGATGTGACAGCGAGTAGCAAAATGAATAATGAAACTATTTCAAGCTCCAAGACTTGGGAATGTGAAAGCAAAAACTGCCTCCAATTGAGAGTACTGCAAGAAAAGCAATATTCTCTGAAGATCATAAGATTTCGGTTTAGGAAAGGAATTCAAGAGGATACTTTGCACAAAGTGAGGATGAAGACAATTCTGCTGATGAACAGGAAGACATTCCAGAGAACATCACAGAAGAGCTTGGGTACAAAAAGGGGAACTGGATCAGGACTCTGCAGAGAGGCACAGGGAAAAGATTCCAGGTAGTGAGAGATGATAGAAGTGGCATATACTTCTGTTTTTAAATGTTTAAATTTTTAATTATTGTGGGTACGTAATAGTTGTATGTATTCATAGAGTACATGTGATGTTTGATACAGACATGCAGTGTAAATTAATCAAATCAGGGTAATTGGGGTATCCATCACCTCGGGCATTTATCATTTCTTTGTGTTAGGAACTTCCCAATTCCACAAAGAGGCAAATACTTCTGTTAGCAAATGAGATAAACAGGGACATGAGCAGTGAGGATTTGTCCTCATAGTCTTGGTGATGAGAAGGGACAATCAATACTGTTATTTACCTCCATTAAAAAGCCACCAGGGAGAGCTGCCTATGGGATTGTGGACTACTTCAGTGGGATGGGGTTTGAAGGCTACAATTAACTTCAGGAATTTATATTACGTAGTATAATAGCCCATCCGTTGGCAGCTCCACAAAAGTAAAATGGTCCTTAAGGTTCGTGAGATGAAGGAGGCAGGGGAGTGGAGACACTCAGTCAATGGAATGGTGCTCATGACCAAAGTCTAATATTTTATGTATCTTCCTTTTATAACAGGCCACTTATAAAAATTATTCCTGTAATTTGATGGTAACAATAGTACATAAGATAAAAAATATAAAGGTTTTGAAATAGCGCAGAATTCTTCTACTTGTGGGCTTTCCAACTGTAGGCCAAAAACGAAGTTAATAAATTCAGTGGATTGGAAGGATTTACCGCCTAACAACTATATTAGTGGTCGATTAAAAAGTTTAGGTTAAGAAATACATTCATAATTGCAAATGTTTCTGCATAAACCAAAAAAAAAAAAAAACACTTTGAAATTAATGAGAAAATATATAGTCAAAACCATCATGATTGAGAGAAATAATGAGGCAACAGTTCTGGGAATTCCCAGCTGTATTAGAATGAAAAATGTGTAACAACGCATACATCATTCAACGGTTAAACTTTATGGGTCTCCCAAGTAAAGCATTCTTTTCCCATCCTCCAGCACTTGTTATATTTCATACATGAAAGTCTCTATCTCATGATCAATTTTTATCATCAGTTTTCCAAAACTGTGAAAGTATGTTTTCACTCTTCAATTTTGCATATTTGTTAACTTAGGGGAAGCTCCTTGGCTTATGTGTATATAGGAGGATCTACCTACCAAGAACTCATAAAAAATAAATGACATCATCATTGTATAATTTTCTATGTGCATGGTGATCAGTGACAAAAGAGGTCTTTAAATTGATTGCATAAATAAATGTATAATGTACAAAATTAATATGTACATTATACATGTATATATGGGGGGAGAAAGAGAGACCATCACAAGGGTCTCAAATTCTGAAGTCTTTGTTGTCTTTCTCCAGAAGTCCTGGTAGATTGGGCTGTGCTCACCCAGACTCCTGTCCCACCTAACACCCAACAGCACACATTGTAAGGTCACATGGGACTTAGGATGCACAGTGTGACTGAGGAAATAGCTTCTCTGCACACCTTCCTCAGCAACGCACATTGCGTCTGCCCTGGTTTCCTTGCAGTGATGTTATGAAGCAATACCCCACAGCAATTACATGACTCGCTACTGCTTAGTAATGTTCCTTCCCTGCCCCATGTTCCACCCATAAACATAATTCCATTACCAGGGACTAAAGCAATCAACCTGTGCTAGCCGACAGTGAAGAAGACCTACGTGTAACTGAAGAATTTCATTCCAGTCATGCAAGGAAAGATGCTACTGAATTCAGCTACTGCGGATATACACTGCCAGTTGGTGCCTGAATCATCAAAGAGAGAGAGAATTAAAACCAGGAGGCTGGATCGTCTGTAAGGAGACTGATAAGCATAATGTCAAGTGGCATCAAGATGCACATCAAAGTGAAGGGCTCAGGTAGTATTCTTCCTAATTACCGCTGCATTCATGAGACGTTAACTAGCTGCTTCCACAGAGAAGTTCTTAACACATTGACTGCTACACTAGAAAAAATATTTTCCTTGGAACCACAGTATTTTATTACAAAAATAGAATAAAAACTTCAAAAAGAAAATGATCCTTTTTAATTTAATGAAAAATTTATGTTTTATTGCTTTCTGTGTGTGACTTATATGCAACTAAATTGTCAATATTAATTGCAAAAATAAGAACATCAACGAGTAAGATTTTCACAAACCAACTGCAGGGCTTTGCCAAGGGGGCCACCCATCATGTAACACATATGCTACAGCATGGCAGCCTGAGTTGCCTGCGCACCACGCGGTTTCCAAAGTAAAGAGACGTGTGAGTTACATATGCTTCATGAGGCCCCAGGCTCAAAACTAGCATGAGTTAAATACAACTCACATGGCAGTTAATGTGCTAAACCTCAAACGGGGGAAGTGAGACCTTCCCCAGTACCAGGTCAGCCTTACTCACGTGACTTTAGTAAGCTGCCTACTGGCAAAGGGTGGAAAGAGACCAGCAAGGCAGTTGATGAAGTCAAAGGTGCAATTTCGGAAGGGAAGGCTGCAGCAGCAATGACCTGAAGCATGACGGCGAGCTTGCTGGATGACTGCTCTAACCAACAGACTGTGGAGCAGCCTCCACAAGGTGGTTGCCTCTTTTCAGCCAAGCTTCAGATCAGCTCAAGCCTAAGTATTAGAGGCATACAAGATAACCACCTCTGTAGGAAGTTAAACACTTTAAACATTAAGCTTCAGGTGCACAGAGGGAAGAAGAAAGAACAAAACTAACCAATGAATCACCGACAGTAGCCTTGTCTTTGCAAATGGGAGAAAGCAAAATGATCTGAAACAGCACTATGACTATGTGAAATTCTGCCCCTAGCATCTAATGGAGATATAAAATAATTCTCTGCTACTTTCAAGATAGAAATAATTAGATGATGTTGTCGAATCAAAAGGCTATATTTTTAAAATGTAGTTTTTATTACTTTAAGAGAAATTAGTATTATTAGTAGAAAAATTATAAAGTTTAGAAAAGCATGAGGGAAAAAAGCCATAATCTTATCTCCCAGAGGCAACTACTACTATTTTGTCATTTCTTCTTTTTAATTTCTATGCATATTTTTACTTAATTGATATGCTAAATATGAAATATTATACCTTGTTTTTTTAGTTACTATAATAACTATTTTTCCAACTGATTATATTTTGATAATACCTGGCTTACTTTTTACAAAGTATTTCTTTTGTTTTAGGTCATATTTATATGCAATATAATGCAATATAATGCTATAAATATGCATATTTATATGCAAAATATATTCTACCCTGTAGATATGGTGACAAATTAAAAAAAGAGATTACGAGCTCTTACTACTCCAAATCATAAGGCTTCAGAAGCTAATTAGAGTGGAAATTTTGCATCCAGCACAGTCAGAAACAGAATCACACCAAATCCTTTTACGAGTGGGAGGCAATGACACTACATATAAACATAAAGGAAGAGCTAGGCAAAGCCTCAAGGAGCTTCCACACTTTCATTCTGTCGGTCTTTATTTTAGCATGTCCACTTGTAAATGAAAGAAAGCAAAAGAACACAAGCAATTCTTTTGAGATTGCCTTCCATTCCTCCACAATTTCTTGGTGTCTTTTAAGACCAACTTCAAACTTCAAGTTTCTACAACTTTCCTTGATTCCTTGGCTTCTAGGAAGACTATTGTTTTCCATTTGTACTCCCATGTGGCTTTGAATAAAAAATTATCACATTTACTATATCATTAATTTACTGTAATTGCTTCAGCTGCTCATGAGTCTATGAATTCCTTGAAGTTAGAAATAAAATATTTTTTTTCTCAGAATCTGTCAATGACTGACTAGTAGAAAGGGCTCAATATATATTCTTGAGTAATCACTATTGAATAAATTTAAAGTGAAACACATTTTTCTGAAAATATAGAAAAATGGTACTGTACAATTTTTAATAGAGATAAATATGTGGATTATAAAGTTGCTTTTAAACTATGTTCATGTATGTGCTTTTTTAGAATCCTCAAACCGGTGTTTAAGATGTCATCTATTTCATTTCTTGAAATATGTTGCAAAACAATGCATAAAATATTTGTCTTTCCAAAGAATAAGGTATCTGTTATTTTTGTGAGGATACAAGCAACTTGGTATTGTGATGGCTAAATCTATAATCAGGAATGATAGAAGCCACAGGAGGGATAAAGATTGTAGTTTAGCAGAGGTTTAAGATCTCCCTTTAACTCAAATGTGCCGAGGAGTACTGTAAAATCATTCATCCTCTTTTTCAATTGTCAGACACCCATGTCAATAAATTCTAGACCCTATTCAAGGGGACAACAGAGAATAAAGGACAGCTTAAGGGGCTTATCCACAATCACATAACAAATCAGAAAGGATGTGTAATCCGCGATTATACCACATTTCCTCATAAGGATTTGGGATGTCTTGAGATCTATTTGAAAGTGTTTTACTCCTCTTGGGAAGGGAGTATCCTCTCTAAGAGTTAATGGGAAAGATTCTAATATTATCTCTTGATTTTTTTTTCTGACTTAATTTTGTGCTTTTTTACTCATTTTAAATTTTTAGAAAACATAGAGAAATATTTTTATATAAACTGCATATATGTGATACTGTATATTTTCTAAATAACATCAGAATGTTAGAAAATTTAAAATAAAAGATATGCTCTATATCTATGACATACCATACAGGAGTGCATGAATTTCCTCGCAAACATCAATTCAGCTTAGAACTCACTGAAGAGATTCAGTTTTAATTTTACTTAGTATTGATCCTAAGTGAGGTTAGTTCGGGCTCTTTGGAGAGGTGTTATCTGTTACAGCAATCACAACGCCCAAGAGCCAGAGAAGCAATTGAATGAAAGGAACTATTTGCAAATGGCCAAACAAATTGATAATTTCAAACAAAATGGGCTCTACCACAGAGAAAGTATAGGCCTATTCTTTGTTCTTTGTTCCCTCCTGCTAATGACTGGTTTCTCTTCAGCCAGACAATTTGAGATTGATTATATTGTTATGGCAAAGCCATTCAAAGGCTTGGAAAGTGTGTTTCTGGAAATGCCCTTTCATTCTTTGGCTCTAGCACAACACAGCCTGGTGCTGACAATTCTTTTACGGTGCCTATTCTCCTTGGGTAACTTCCCGTTGGGGAGATTATGAAGATTCCCAATCTGCCCAGACTAACACTTTCAGGGCTCAATAAAGACACAGATCTCCTGGTAAGGACTGGTTACCCTGGAGCAACCGCTGAAGTTAGGAAGTATTTGGGGAGGGCAATTGGAAAGCAGGGCACTGATTGCTGATCAGAGAGCCCTGAGCAGACATCTCTGGCTTGGTTTAAGCACAGAAGGTTATAGAATAGATCTGGTGTGACATTCCAAATAGCGGGAAGTGTAAACCAACAAACAACTCATTCCTTGTTTTGTTATGACTGCGGCCATTCTCATTGTCCACTTTCAGCCAAAGCTAAAAAACATGGCAACATGATATAAAATATTCAACGTTACATATGATTTTCACCATTTTTAAAAAATTAAAAATATTTTCTTGGCCCTTATGTACCTTTAATGGAACGTTAAATAATTTTTAATCTTCAATAACTAAGAATTTCCAGTAATTCATTTTAGCTCTGTTTGTAAACTCATGTTCAATGATTCTCTAACTTTATCAGCCTTAGAAATAAAAATGCACCATTACTTCCATTTTTCCTTAAAGAAAAATGTTTTATTAAATATACACAGAAAATATTTATAATATATGTATGTATTTTAAAAGTAACATTAAAACCAAATATCATATACCCTCCACCCAGCCTAAGAAATAAAGCACAACAGAAATTTTTGAAGCCCACTGTGTACCCATTCATAGGCCCAGCCCCTTTTCTTCTTGCCATGTAAGGTAACCATCTATTTGAATATTTTATTTGCTATTTCCTTACTATTCTTTGTAGGCTTACATAATTGTGGAACTCCAAATAACGAATTATTTAATTTTTATACTTTTTTTGAAAACAACATTATGATTAAGAGATTCATTCATGTTGATACTTACTACTATAATTAACTCATTTTAACTACTGTATATCATCCCACTGTATGATTATACCAACATATTTACCCATTCTGGTACTGACAATATTTGGGTTATTTTTAGGGGTTTTTTTTTCTCTAATAAGTAATATTACTGTAAACTTTCTTCACGTGGGTACTGGCAATAAATTCTCGATACATAGCTAGAAGTAAAATTTTTAAGTCATAGTGTATGTGTCTCAACTTAATAAATAATATCTTTTTCCAAAGTGGTTGAAATAATTTAGATTCCCCCCAGTAGTATTTATAAAAGTTTCCATTCTTCTACATTTTCATCAATATTTTATATTCATAAACATTTCAACTTTTGCCAATCCAGTAGATTTGAACTATTATTTCATTGTGTTTATAATTTACAGTTTATGTCGATCAAATTTGTATTTATTTTATTGGTAATAAATATTTCCTCTTCTCTGAGATGTCCATTAATATTCTTCTCCCCACTTCCTCTTATATTTGCCTCCTCATTAACTTTTATTTACTTCATCATTATTATCACATCTGTTTCTATGATCTAGAAAAATAATGTTTTGCTAGCTTTATGTGTCAGAAATATCTCCCAATTTATGGCATTTTTCCCCCTTCTTGATTCTTTCCTTTCATAAAGTTCTTAATTTTAAAGTAAATGAATTTATCAATAGTTTTCTTTATGGTTTGTGCAATGTTTGCCTCCTTCAAAAAATTTCTTCTGACTTCTGAGATCATAAACATGCCCTCTCATATGTTCTACAAATATTTCAGCTTTTCCTTTATCATTTGAGTATTTTTTCTTTCTGGAACTGACCCTTGTGAATTATATATGTTAGACATCCAACTTTACATTTTTCATATGGATAATCAATCCCAGTAACATTTATTAAACAATCCATCCTTTACCCACTAATCAGCAATGCCACCCCACCATGAATCAAGTTTCCATATACATGGTAGCCAATTCTGAATGCTTTATTCTGATTTATTGCTCAATTTGTCTTGGTGTGAAGGAATATAATGCTACCTAATAGACTGCATGTTTTAATAAGTCTTGGTTTATGTTAGGGAAAGGCCCCCATGTTATTCTTCATCTATGACACTGTTTTAGACAATCTTAGTCCTTTACTATTTTATTAATATAATTATTTTTTACTCAGGATTTGAGTTCTATGAAACTTTTGTGATAAACATGGTATATCTCCCCATTTATTCTGATATTTATTACTACATTTAAAGAACTTTGTATACTCTTCTACATAAAGGCTTTGTATACCTTTTGTTAGATTTGCTCTTATGAAGCTTACATTTCTTGTTTCAGATGTTTACCAATTTTAAATTAAATTTCTTTTCTTTTGGTGTATGCAATTAACTTTTAAATTTATTTTTACCCAGAAATTTTGCTAAAATATAATTCATTCTCCTAATTTTCTAAACATAGTTTTGTTCATGTAGATAACCATAACATTTATAAATATTAGTTTTGCTTCTCTCTTTTAATAATTAGAGCCTGTTTTTCTTTCTTTTGACTTCTTCATTATTTACAATTTCCAGTATAATGTTGAATAGAAATGATAGAAAGATTCCTTTCTTTGAACCTCATTTTAAAGAAAATGGTTTTAGTATTCCTTTATTATCTACAATCTTTTCCTTGAGATTTTTTTTTTTCAAATTCCCTTGGAAATTCCCTCTATTCCTAGTTCCCTAACACATGTTAGTAAGTGTATTATAAATTTTATTGCATGCTTTTTCTTCATTTACTGAGAATGTATTTCTTCATAAATCTATTTATATAATAGACATCGATTTTCTAATGTAAAACCAATCTTTACTTCTAGGCTAAACCCAACTTGATCATCATGAGTTATCTTTTGACTCAGTGCTGAATACAATTAGTTTACAAGTTATCTAGAATTTTTGCATCTTTGTTCATGCATGAGGTTAGCCTGTAATTTTCTTTGTGCTATATAGCCTCATGAAATGAGTTAGAGAGTATTGCCTCTTTTATTATTCTTTGGAAGAGTTTGTATAGTTTGGAATGAATTGTTCCTCAAATGTTTAATAGAGCTTGCCTATAAAATTATCTGGACCTGAGGTTTTCTTGGGGGGAGAAAGAGTTAATTACTTATTTTATTTCTTTGACAGTTAAAGGACTCAAAGTTTTATTGATTTGAGTCAATTTTGGGAATTTTTTCCCATAAATTTGTATATTTTTAGAAATTTTCCATTTCATTTAAGTTATAAATTTCTTCATAACATTGTCATTTTATCTTTTTAATCTTTATTGCATCCATACTTATGTCCTCTTTTTCATTCCTGACACTGTCATTTATGTCTGCATTTTGTATAATGACTTTAACTAAAAGGTTAAAATATAATGCTATATTTCTTAGGCTTTTCAAATTGTCAACTCTGAACTTTTATCTTTTCTATTTAATTTTGTTGACTTTTATTTGTTTTTGTTCTAATATTTGTGATTTACTCTGAATTTATTCTATTATCATTTAACTGCTTATGTTATAAGATTTCTAATTTTTTTAAATTTTTTTTTATTTCAGCATAATACGGGGGTACAAATGTTTAGGTTACGTATATTGCCTTTGCCCTACCCAAGTCAGAGCTTCAAGCACGTCCTTCCCCCAGGTGGTGCGCATCGCACCCTTTAGATATGTATATATCCATTCCCTCCTTCCCCCTCCCATCTGCCCGACACCCAATGAATGTTATTACTATATGTGCAATTAAGTGTTGATCAGTTAAAACCAATTTGATGGTGAGTACACGTGGTACTTGTTTTTCCATTCTTGTGATACTTTACTTAGTAGAATGGGCTCCAGCTTTATCCAGGATAATACAAGAGGTGCTAGATCGCCATGATTTTTTGTGGCTGAGTAGAACTTCATGTTATACATATACCACATTTTATTAATCCACTCATGTATTGATGGGCACTGTGTTGTTTTCACATCTTTGCAATTGTGAATTGTACTACTATGAACATTCTAGTGCAGATGTCTTTTTTGTAGAATGTCTTCTTTTCCTTTGGGTGGATGTCGAGTAATGGGATTGCTGGATGAAATGGTAGTTCTACTTGTAACTCTGAGGTATCTCCATATTACTTTACACAGAGATCGTACTAGTTTGCATTCCCACCAGCAGTGTATGAGTGTTCCTATCTCTCCGCATCCATGCCAACA